>APFE031486841.1:0-11440 GCA_000404065.3 Pinus taeda
CAACAACACCAAATGTTGCAACTAAAAGAGATGTCAAGTCCTACGTCCATGAGGAAAAACCTTAGTGATATCATGAAATGAATTAATAGCATGAATGTATTGACAAACAAATCATATTTGAAATTTGGAAATAGATAGTACTAGTGAAGACAATATCGCGATATTTTCGGGGAGACGAGATATCGTTAAATAATGAATCCATACAGGTGAGGATAGTTTTTAGATAGGAGGAATGAATTGTTATAGAGTTTAGATGAGATATCACCAAGGAAATATAACGATATTTTGTCTCCCAAAAAATATCATGATATTTCGGGAAATATCGGTCTAGGATGGAAAATATCATCTAGCACATGGACAAACATTCATCATCGTGGCTAGAAAAGGCCGAATTCATTTATTGTTCCCTCATTTTTTTGTCTAATGTTGGAGAAGGAAGGGGAGAGCGTTATGCTTACTTTCAAGGAGGATTCGAGGTTTGAATAGCCATTATCGCACCCAACAACGAATATTTTGTCGATCAAAGATTGAAGAACAGTGAGACAATCTTCATTTCTTCCAATAACAGGTATGTTCTAATAAACCCCTATGTTAATGATTTTTTTTATATTTTTAGAGTTATTATTGCTTGCCCATTTTTCTACAAACAATTTTCTTGCTTTTTTTTCCATTTGCTTTGATTTTTATGTCCATGAGAAAATGCAAGGGTTTTCTCCATATTTGGACAACAAACTCTAGTTGATTTTTTTTAACTTTCAAATGCACCCTCTTATTGTCATTTATGATTTTTTAGTAAATTCATATTGCAAATAATGTAGAAAAAAATATTTTGTAAAATGAGGTGGTTATTACTTATTAATTCCAATTAATTCCACAACAATACTAAATCTTTCAAGCCATGCATATTTCATCTACATTCTTGTTTGAATGTATATATGAGTTGCACAAAGGTATTTAGTTTCTCTACCATATCTATTCCATTAAGATCAGATCAACATCTGATTAATACTCCTAATATTACTTATATTCATTATGTAACTTTTGAAATTACAAATAAAAAATCCCCTCATCTTGTTCCAAAAACATGTGCAACATTGAACAAATTTAAATTAGGAAACATTGAAAGTCAAGATAGTGTAAATTTGGAAAAGACTAGTTATGAATGACTAATTTAGTTGGAATAAAATTTGTATTCTCCCAATACCAAGCATGAAGCCTCTCCCAAGGGAGTTGTGTATTCACTAAGATATCCCTTTCCAATGTCTTCAATAACACGTCTTTGACTCTTCTCTAAGATATTCCCAAATGAATAACTTGAAAAGGTACCATTCCCTCAAAACATGGCTCTCCTTTTCAATAGGTAGTACTCCACTCCTTGAAGGCACCAACCGGCCACACCCTTGAGATAGAGAAAAGCTCCATCAACAAAATCTTCTTCTAACACTACAAGGCAATCCTTTATTACAAGTTTTTATTTTCATCCTTAGATGGTAGAAATAAACCATAGGAAATAAAATTTGTATCCTCTTTAGGTGATATACCTTGGAGAAATTGAGCCATCTTCCCTTCCTCCTTTACCTTCCTTGAAGGCATTCATCGAGTGTATTGTTTTTTACCTTTAGCAATATAAAAACACTTTATTCTCTATATTACTTACATTAGATCTTCTTTTTGTAATTTTACATAGGAGTGGCACTTGAGCTCTCACCATGTATTGAGGCTATAATGCACTTAGGAGTCCCATTGACTTAAGTATAACATAAAACTTGACCTTAATACACAGGACTCTACCCAATCAACATACAAAAAATTTCACAATTAATGTTGCTTCTCATTCCAACATTTAGCATTTCCTTCATGTTATTGAATTGAGGATACTAAAACGCCATCTCCCCACATAGACCTAAAATTTCATGGGGAACACTAATCTCCTTTCTCTCTAACAAAAGTTTCCACATGAGGTTTTAATTTATGAACCAGCACAACATTAAATTTCCATTTTCTCTGACTGCTAAATCCCATTTTGTTAGCACCATTTCCAACGTATGCATTTCTCACTGAAATCATTTCATAGTTACTAACATACAACCAATTCATCATCATAACTAATTTATTTGCCTCGGTACCTAAATTTACAAAGGTAGTATGAATTTACAAAGAACACTACTGCAAGGTGTAATGAATGAAAAGTTAAAACTTGAGCTTCTCTTATATCGAAACTAGTTCACCAAATGAAATTATATCTCAATTTTATGGTATTGGAAATGCCTAAAATCAACTCTCTTACTCTCTCTTCCTCTAGCAGAAGTAAAAGATGATACCCAGAACAAAGAATCTATAGAATATGGACACAAAGGAAACTATCTAACAATCTCGTAGAAGTAAGAAAGTCAATCATGAAAAAGAATATTAGGGAATGCTTGCTTTGGATAATTTCAAATGAGTTAGGAAAAAAAGGAAATAGGATATAATATAAATTTACGTAAGTGTACACGTTCTAAGCTTAAGTTAAAAAGGATAAATTTAACAAAACAACTCATATTATCTTAAGGTTTCGAGGCATTTTTGCAGCTAATGCCTGATTGAATGATAAGATATATTATAGATATTATAGTGTTATGTTGCGAGATCTTTATCCACTTTACAATAGTATCAACAATTTGAGGGTGACACTACCCATATTTGTCAAAAGGTATTGAATCATTCCTTCAACAATATTCAACCTCAAAAATATCATGGTAGACAAGATCATTGTTATAATCCATTCATACATCAAGGTTAGGAATGTAAAAAAAAATATTGCAAACAAAATTAAAAATACAATTATTGTTATATTCCATTCATGTAATGTAAAAAAAAAATAGTGCAAACAAAGTTAAAAATACTCAACACTTGGCCAACTACATCCTTTACAATCTTGTGCTAAAGAATTAACCCATAATATATTCTTAGATTCTTTAATATTTTATAAAATTAATACTTTTATATTGCGCAATAAATATCAACTGCAATATTATGCACTTTATACCATCGAAATCACTCATTTCATAGTTACTAACATACAACCAATTCATCATCATATGTAATTCATTTGCCTTGGTACCTAAATCTACAAAGGTAGTATGAATTTACAAAGAACACTACTGCAAGGTGCAAGGAATGAAAAGTTAAAACTTGAGCTTCTCTTATATCGAAACTAGTTCACCAAATGAAATTAGATCTCAATTTTATGGTATTGGAAATGCCTAAAATCAACTCTCTTACTCTCTCTTCCTCTAGAACAAGTAAAAGATGATACCCAGAACAAAGAATCTATAGAATATGGACACAAAGGAAACTATCTAACAATATCATAGAAGTAAGAAAGTCAATCATGAAAAAGAATATTAGGGAATGCTTGCTTTGGATAATTTGAAATGGGTTAGGAAAAAAAGGAAATAGGATATAATATAAATTTACATAAGTCTACACTTTCTAAGCTTAAGTTAAAAAGGACAAATTTAACAAAACAACCCATATTATCTTAAGGTTTCGAGGCATTTTTGCAGCTAATGCGTGATTGAATGATAAAATATATTATAGATATTATAGTGTTATGTTGCGAGATCTTTATCCACTTTACAATAGTATCAACAATTTCAGGGTGACACTACCCATATTTGTCAAAAGGTATTGAGTCATTCCTTCAACAACATTCAGCCGCAAAAATATCATTGTTATAATCCATTCATACATCAAGGTTAGGAATGTAAAAAAAATTATTGCAAACAAAATTAAAAAAACAATTATTGTTATAATCCATTCATATAATGTAAAAAAAAAATAGTGCAAACAAAATTAAAAATACTCAACACTTCGCCAACTACATCCTTTACAATCTTGTGCTAAAGAATTAACCCATAATATATTCTTAGATTCTTTAATATTTCATTAAATTAATACTTTTATATTGCACAATAAATATCAACTGCAATATTATGCACTTTATACCATCAAAATCACTCACTCAATGTAACACCCAAATTGACATAATCACATGAATCTATTCATGAAGATATGAAATAACCAAAATAATGGCCAACCCAAAATAACCAGAAAAATCTAATGAAATAAGCATGAAAGCACAATGACGAGGAATGATAAGAGCAACATATTACATAAAATGAACTGAAAACCTAAATCTATCTAATTCACAGATACTTACTTGTCCAAGCATGGAAGTTCCAAATTCTCCCAAAAAAATATATAGGTATGAATGAAGCACAAAGGACCATGGTCAGCTAATACATTTTCCCAGACGTCCATGTACATTTCCCAATAACTTCATAAAAGATTTGGGAAAAACAATATTTAAAATGAAAAATTTATATAAATATTTTTAAAATTCCAAATTAAGATCCAGCTTAGCATCCCTAGCCTGCTTATTTGGTAGGCGCACTCTCTCGAACATAGCATGACTTGGCTGCTGGCCTATAACACGATACTGAATTGAATGAATTGGAAGGGTATTGAGGATGGGATACCATTTGCTTGCAGTTCGCCCATTCTATGCGCATTCTGATCTCCTCCTAGTATTTACATATTTTTTATTTTTCTTTTGGTTACTATATTTTCTAATAACATTCCAAACATTTGCTTCAAACAAAATAGTAACTTTAAGAGTATTTCTTTTTTATTAAAACCCAAGAAAGAAGAATTCATATAAACCCTCTCTTCTTTTTTATTTTGGGTAAGTGGTAACTTCAGGTAGTAAGTATTAGACGTTTTCTTGAATAGTCGTCTATTACAATACATCTCACGTCATATGTCGTGAGATATTACATTAGGGAGTATCGCTGCACAACTCTGTAGCATATCAGCAAATGGATACAAAACATAAATATGCGAATACACAGCACGCATTCGTAGCAACTAAAAACAGCACCAACATCCTGGGAAGGAACTTACCCTTTCTCAATATATTCAAAACGTTGAATTAGAAACCACTTTGCAGTGTCTGTCAGTTGCAGTACAGTGTTTGTATGCACGACGGAAATCAGCTGTAGATAAAGCGATGCAGATCCTATTGTCATAGGTTACTGCAAGACATGTATACAATAATTGAGACATGATTTTACACATAATTTGTGGCAACCAGTAAAACATGCAGCAACTCAGGTGTAGAACGCGCCTCTAGTGTTCCCTTCTACATCAACTGCAATAAATCCACCAACGCCACTTCCTCTGGTACCACACAATAATGTTTACAAAGTAAAATAAAAGGACACACCACTAAGTTAAATGTAATACATAAAATATGTAATAAGGTGTTATTATATATTAGTTTTTATTTTTGAAAACTTTTAATTGGATGTTTACAAAGAGTTGAGAGAAATTGGTTTAAGATGGGGTCTCTTTGAGAAACAGAAAACATCTATCCACAAAGCAGATAAAAAATTAATGAAAAATGGATTTAAATGTACCTGAACAGCTTAAATGAAGTGTGACATCCTGCTGTTCAGATTCTTTCACTCCGTTTGAGAAAAGCTTCAACCTAATAAAACCAAAAGAAATAAAATGTATGATCATATAAAACAAATTTGAAATTACGTTAAAAGTTTTATAAAATTCAATAATAGAAATTTAAATCAAGATAGTAATTTTTTCATACTTTCATGAACAAGTGACTCTTTTCAGCGAGTATGGCCGAATTAATGTAAGGTTATCAATGTGTTTAAAGCCCCACCGAGATTAATATAGACTGGTATGCCATGTCTTCTAGTGGTTTGGGGTTGGGGTTGGGTTGGGTTGGGTTGGGTTGGTTCGTCCATTTATCAAGCTTCTCCTTTTAACGTAATTTCTGAGAGATACGTTAATTCAGCCATACTGGCTGAAAACAGCCATACTGGCTGAAAAGAGTCCCTTGGTCATGGAAGTATGAAAAAACTCTCTTTATTTAAATGTTCATTATTTGAATTCTACAAATCTTTTAACGTAATTTCAAATTTGTTTTATATGATGATATATTTTATTTCTTTTCGTTTTGCTAGGTTGAAGCTTTTCTCAAACGAAATGAAAGAATCTGAAGAGCAGGATGTGACACTTCATTTAAGCTGTTCCGGTACATTTAAACCCATTTTTCATTAATTTTTTATCTGCTTTGTGGATAGATGTTTTCTATTTCACAATTAACATATTAATGTGTTTTGTTTCACAATTAACCTTCATTTTTTATATGCTTTATGGATAGATGTTTTCTGTTTATGAACAAGAGTCCATCTTAAACCAATTTCTCTCGACTCTTTATAAACATCCAAATAAAACATTTAAAAAATAAAAACTAATATATACTAACACCTTAATACATATTTTCTGTATTACATTTAACCTTAGTGGTGTGGTCACAGAGGAAGTGGCGTTCGTGGATTTATTGCAGTTCATGTACAAGGGAACATTAGAGGCGCGTTCTACACCTGCGCTGCTGGACGTTTTAATGGTTGCCGACAAATTGGGTGTAAAATCATGTGTCAATTGTTGTACACATGCCTTGCAGTCACTTATGACAATAGAATCTGCATTGCTTTATCTACAGCTGCCTTCCATCGTGCATACAAATACTGTACTGCAACTGACAGACCCTGCAAAGCGGTTTCTAATTCAATGTTTTGAACATATTGAGAAAGGGTAAGTTCCTTCCTAGGATGTGCGTGCTGTATATTCGCATGAACCTGTAAAGTCGTAATATAATTTTACAGCTTCAAATTATATGTTTGCGAATTGCACTATTTAACCAGCGTCGTCATCTCCGATTGGTAGGGCAGTACTTAAAAATATTCAATCGTATGTGTTTTAATTTCTAAAATGCTATATCATAATATTACATCTATTTTTCAAAACGTTGTCTTATAATACTACATATTTATTATCTGGCTTAGCTATTTCACAACAGTCAGTTTTGTAATGTGAACTTCACAGTTCTGATGGTATCCTCTGCAGCATGCTCCAAAACTAAGTGGGAATTAGCCATTCACTTCAGATTTAAGGGGAACTATGATATATGTATATGGATAGGTATAGTTTATTTTATACTATAGTGAGCAAATTCAAGTTTGAGTTTGAATTGGAATTTGATTCAGTATAGAAAAATTCAACTAAAAAAAAATGGCAACATATCTCTGGTATATATTCAAATATATTATTTTTCCAATATTTTAAATCATTGTTATATTTAGAATAGCAAGTACGATAATAAGTTTTAAGAATTTTGTATTGATCCATTCACCCATTTACACCATAAATTATATGATATTTAATATAAAGTGAATTTCCAAAATATTCCACATTACAATGAACCATCTAAATTCCACATTATCAAGTATTTTAAACTCATAATGAAATAGTATATTAAATATATGTAAAGGTTCTTTAAAAATATACATTTTTGTTATGAATTGCTAAATCTCAATCAAAAAAATCTATTTTAAAAAACAAAATTTTCTATCTACTGAGATAATTTTTTCCTCAATTTAAATTTAATAATTCTATAAATTATAAATAAAATTTGAGAAACCTACAAATTATAAATTATTATTTAAAATTTGATAAAACTACAAATTAAAAATTATATGTTTTTTACTTTACTTGATGAAAACATAATTATCATAGATTTCTAAGTATTTCATTTCCTCTAAATTTCTTAATACATAAAACTACATCCACCATTATCATTTTATTTAAAATTTGAATAAATCTAAAAATTATAAATTATAAATTTTTTATTTTACTTTAATAAAAAACATAATTACCATAAATTTTTACATATTTCATTTCCTCTAAATTTCTTAATACATAAAACTACATCCACCACTCTCATTTATTAACGTTAATCCTATGCCATTAACCGTAAATAGGATGCTCGAATCTATAACTATGATTAAAATATGCGAAGAATCTAATATCGTGATCTCGAATATCTAGTGCATTTTTACTAAACGGAACTCGAATTTCCGTTTTAAACTCAAATTGTTGTTTTAATTCGCAAATCGAATCTAACCATTGAATTTATGAATTTTTTTCGGCAATACAGCCGAATTTGGTATCTGTATTTAATTACTGTAGGAATATTGAATTACTATATGTATTTGTTAGTAGGAATATTGAATTACTATATGTATTTGTTAGGAGCGATTATGAGATAATGGCTTATCAAAAGAATTATTCTCAAAGTTTTTGAAAGCAAATTGTACATCAATAACAATAATGTGATATTATTGGTTCTTTGTAACATTAGTTTTAGTCATTATATTAAGGCTTAAAGTTTTGAAATCTTTGCATTGACTTAAAATTTTACTATTTAGTTATGCATTGTGTATTTTATTATTCACATAAAGTGGATTTAGTCATCATAAAATTATTTATTTTATTTTCTTAAATTTTTGATGATTTTTTACCTAATTAAACCTCACCATGTATAAAAAAATAGGAAATTAAAATATTTCTCAGTAATATAATGAAAATATAATTTATGATAGCAAAATTTGTATATAGAAATAGAAGATAGTATGTCATTCATGAAAATAAAATGATAAACATGAAAAATAAATAATTATCATCACATTTTCATGTGATAAACAAATTAAATTTGAAATTTTAACTTACTCTAATATGTTATTGAATAAAAAGACATGAATTTGAGTATGGTAGCGGGCTTTAAAAAATGCTACAATGCTCTATATATTTGAATGAATATGAATGACAATAAGAAAATTGTTTGAACAATGCTTAAAGCATAGCTAAATACTATAAGATGAGGTAGTTTATTCGGTAATTTATTGTGACATTGTAATAATAAAATTCTTTATCAAATTAAATTATGTAAAAATTGGTTTGAAAAGATAAATGGTTGGTAAAATAAAGTAAAATAAAATTATGAAATAACACAAATAGAAAAGAAAGAACATAAATAGAAACCAAAAGTCTACAAAGAGATGCAATTTAATTACCAAGTAAATAATGAATACATCAGTATCTATGGAAACCAATTGAAATACTCAGAAGATAGGTTTAGGATTTAAGAAGGGAAGTGAAGTCATTAATTTGACATAAATTTAAGGAAGACATTTTATACTTGATTCAATAGTAAAATCAAAAAATATAACAAAATCAAAAAATGAGAAAAAGAAGGCAAAAGATAAGAAAAAGGGTAAATTATTTAAAAAAAGTGCAATGGAAACTTAAAGAAACCTTAACCAATGCTGCAATAAGAATTAATGTTAAAATTATTTTAAAAATGTGCAATGGAAAATTAAAGAAACCTTAACCAAGTCTATAATAGAAATTAATGTTAAACCTGGTTGTGATGTAAAGTACATCAAAGAAATGTACCCTTGGGGTAGCTCAATTAGTAGTGGCCTGAGAAATGGGTTCAAATATTGTTTTATCCATCTCAAACCAGAAGCCTTGGGTTCAAATATTATGTTAACCCCGATAGGGGTGAGAGATTGGACATGATGAAAATATAATCTTACCAAGCTTACAAAAAAAGCTACCTCAACGAAATAAATTCAATTTATGCTATAGGACAAGAACATAATATATAAAAGATGAAAATAAATTTACATAAATAAACACACATATTATATAATAGATGAAAAGAAATTTACATAAATAAACACCAAAATTTGTTTCCTTTTAAAATAAACTACAAATTTTGTTTTTTTTCACACAAATTTTCTTTTATGAAAGCAAATTCACACTAAAACATACAATTAATGGTACAAGATAGTATTATATATAGATAGATAGATAAAAGTGAAAAAAAAGAAGATATTATTAAATAAAATGAGATGTAGTAATGAAAATATAAAATCACTAATGTTATTAAAAAAAATTAACATTTGTCATGACCAACTCAATTGGTGATTGAAGTAATAATGTGAATTCTGTGTAAACTGAAAGACCAAAGGTTCAATTACCCCTATTTATTGAGAGATCTCTCCATATCAAAAAAATTTAAAAATCTAACAATTTCCAAAAAAAAAAAAAAATCTAACAATTTCCAAATATTGTCCAATACCAAAAACAAATCTCACAATTTCTAAACTACATCCCATAACTATTTAAATCAGTTTTATCCCTTTGATTTCAAATAAATTTAAATAATAAAAACCATGTACTCTCTTTTGGCCCAAAATCCTCTCATGTTCAATGTACTAAATTCCTTCCTTTGTCCATCTTCCCATTTCTCATGGAAGTTAACAAAATGCACCCACACACAATATGATGGATCTATGTTCTAGCCTAGATCCATCTTAAGTCTAGATCTACCAACCTACCAGAGGGATCAAATGATTTGATCCCTCTGGTGATTTGATCCCTCTAGTGGTTTGGTAGATCTAGAGTAGATCCATCTTAATTGTGGATTTACCAAACGACTAGAGTGATTTGATATAGATCCATCTTAATTGTGGATTTACCAAGAAATTAGATTGATTTGATCCCTCTCATTGCTTGGCAAATTTGGAGTTAAGATGGATCAAAGATGGTTTAATTTCCCCCTTTAAATAGGTTATACTCCACACGAATACATTTCTCATGGAAGTTAACAAAATGCACCCACATGCACCCACACACAATATGATTGATCTATGTTCTAGCCTAGATCCATCTTAAGTCTAGATCTACCAAGCTACCAGAGGAATCAAATGATTTGGTCCCTCTGGTGATTCGATCCCTCTAGTGGTTTGGTAGATCTGGAGTAGATCCATCTTAATTGTGTTAATTGTGGATTTACCAAGCGACTAGAGTGATTTGATATAGATCCATCTTAATTGTGGATTTACCAAGCAATTAGAGTGATTTGATCCCTCTCATTGCTTGGAAAATTTGGAGTTAAGATGGATCAAAGATGGTTTAATTTCCCCCTTTAAATAGGTTATACTCCACACGAATACCATGGGTCAATACCATGGATTCTCCTACCTTGAAGTTGTTTATAATTTAATGTTATTTTTCCTTATTATTTTTTATTTTATTTTGACCAAGTAAAAATGTGTTCAGGTTGTAAGAAGAAATTTGGCGTAAATCACATGAAGAAAGATCTTTGTCGACGCGAACCAACCAGTGGCGTAAATCACCTGAAGAAAGACCTTTGTGGACGCCTTTCAAACCAACCAGTGTGGTTCATCGTTATTAATTTCACAATTTATATTTTAGCTTTTATTTTAATTTTATTTTTTATGTAAATTTATGGACTCAAAAAGTTTAGAAAAGGGGACAAAATATTACAACATTTTTTATACTGGGTTGGAGAGTGCCACTTGGCCCAAAAACATAGAGCCCAAAAACTACCATGGTAGAAGGCTACATTAAAAAGAATAGCATAGATAAAATCATGAAGACATGAAGCCCCAAAATATTATTGTATTGTCAACATAATTATTTTGACTCAGTCAAAAATAAA
>APFE031486849.1:4293-15565 GCA_000404065.3 Pinus taeda
TCCAACAATGATAGTGCTCGAATAGATCTTTCTAATGAGCTATTTTACGCGTCAAACGGAGATCATATGCTAAAGGTACGACCCCGGGAAGTTGATGTACCAACTTACCCCCAAACGGGGCCCACAGTTTGGCGTTTCATCTCCTAGGGTTAGGTTTTGGAATGTTAAGGGTTTTTCATTGTTTCTCAACAATAAATAGGCCTTCGAGCCTCATTTTAAGTCAATTCAGAGGCATGTAGCCAACACTTCTCTTCTCAGAGATAAGCTACCATCGCCCTAGCTAGTTTATTTCCATTTTTGATTGTAAGCATATTTCAGTATTTTCCATTAATGAAATGAAGTATTATTTCCGCTGGATATTTGTGTATATTTTTATCTCTGTAATTTGTTGCGTTCCTGTTTAAATCCGGATCACCCTTACTGATGTTCTATTACAAAAGAATGAAGATTTCCATGACCAACCAATAGCCTTTTTCAGTAAGGTTATGAGAGATTTCGAGCTTAAGTATGACATAACTGAGAAGCAAGCCTATGCCATCGTCCAAGATCTAGAATATTTCATGATGTATGTCCTACATTCACCTATTACTACTTATGTTCCTAATGGTTCTCTAAAATAGTTTTAACTCAACCTGTAACTGATAGGAAAATAGGTAGGTGGGTCACTCAAATACTTGAGTTTGATATAACTATCAAAACAGCAAAGCTAGTAAAAGGTCAGGGATTAGCCAAGCTTCTAGCATAATCTAATTGCAAAGTGCTTGGAATCAATTATATTTTAGAAGTACAAGGGAAGAATCCACAAGAACCTTTTTTCCTTGCACAAGGGAAGAATCCACAAGAACCTTCTGTCCTTACACAAGGGGAGAATCCACAAGAAAATTCTCTTCAACCTAAAGAAAAGAATCCACTAGAACCTTTACCTTCGATCATATTAGCCCTTTACATATTCATGACAGATTTCTATTGTCATATTGGTATCAAGACATTGTAAATTTTTTGCTCCATTTTGAATGCCCAGCATCATTCTCCAAAGCCTAGTGTAAAACTCTTAAATTTAAAGCAGTCAAGTACTGCATCATAAATGCAAATTTGTAATGGAAAGATCCACTAAATATTTTGTTATTATGTTTAACAGAATCAGAAATTAAAGGAATCACTGATCAATTTCATACAGGATTTTGTGGAGGACATTATGCTTGGAGAGAAACAACATACAAGATTTTAAGGGGAGGATTTTATTGGCCAACATTGTTCTTGCAAGTAGGGGCAAAAGTCAAAAGTTGTGTTCCTTGTTAGATGTTTGTTGGTAAGCAAAAACTAGCAGGTCTTCCACTAGTACCATCAATCATCTCAGCACCTTTTCTTCAATGGGGATTATATTTTGTTGGAGAAATTCATCCCACTTCAAGTAATCAGCACAGATGGATCCTCACAGCAACAAACTACTTCACTAATTTGGTTGCCCAACTCAAATTGTCACAGATAATGCAGCAGCATTCTCTAGTGTTAAAATGATTGAGTTTTTCCAGAAATATCAGATTATGTTACATCATTCAACTCCATACTACCCTCAAGGTAATGGCCTCGCAGAATCCTCAAATAAAAGTCTGGTGAAGGTAATCAAAAAGACCCTAGAAGATCATAAAAAGAGTTGGGACTCTCATTTAATTTATGCAATATGGGCAAATAGAATAACTCCAAAAAGATCTACTGGGAAATCTCCTTTTCAGTTAATCTATGGGAAAGATGCAATTTTCCCCACCAATTTGGCTTTCCTAGTTTTAAAATTCTTGCAGAACTCAACAGATGAACCTGATGATTTTTCAAGAAGGATAAATCAGATTGTTGAACTAAATGAAAACAGAGATGAGGTTTAATACAAATTGAAGAAATATCATAATAAGATGAAAAGTCTGTTTGAAAGAAGAGCTAGGGAAAGAGACTTCAGGGAAGGTGACCTAGTTCTAAGATGGGACTCTAGGAGAGAGGAAAAGGGAAAGCATGGTAAGTTTGACAACCTATGGTTTGGTCCTTTAGCGATTGTTGAAGTAAAGGGTGACAACACTTCTGTGCTACAAAATCTTGAGGGAGTATATTCCACTTATCTTGTAAATGGATTCCACTTATCTTGTAAATGGAAGGTTTCTCAAACATTTTTTTCAATACTGAGAAGTTGGAATACATTTCATTGTAAATACTCTGGTCTCTTTTACTTTTAAAGTTGTCAGTAAGATTTTTACAACAAAGGACTCCATAGCCCGAGGAGAAGGCACATGGATCTGCAGGTTCTCTGCATTCTACAGGAGAAAGCAGTCCCCAGTTGGAGCCAATGTTGTAGCATTTTTTGGTTTTGATAAGTTAGAATAAATTAGACAAAAAATGAAAATGTATTTACAAAATGTTAAGATAGGATATGGACAAAAATAATGTTGAATAAAAAAATTTAGGAAAATATTTTTATAAATATGTCCATATCAAAGAAAATGTTAGGGTAGATGCCCTAAAAAATGAAGGAAAAATAAAATGCTAGGTTAGACAAAAAAGAAAAATAAATAAACTTTGAAAGTGTTGCAAATCTAAATGCCACTACTTTGTTCTAAATTTAGTTTGAAAAATAATAGTTGTGTGCAGTTTGTTTAGATGCCACACTAGGTTATTTTATCCAATTATACAGTTGCATCATAATTGGATTTGTTTTAAATTAATTCTCATAGGTAGAAAATAAATTGGCTCAACAGTTTAATATGAGCCAATGGAAGAAATAAAGTATAAAGATAGATTGTTTATAAAAAGAAAATATTGGGTTACTAGTTCAAATGCACTCTAGAAGGATAAGTAAAGATGTTAGGAATATAAGGGTAGATAGAAATGTGAAAGTTTGAATGGTTATTTCCTAAATATACATATCGCATTGCATCATTCATAAGTGAATAAACTGGTGGGCGAAAGAAAGTGCAATGTGTGATATGCGATATTGCTATCAACCATTGGATAGCTGCTCATTCAAGACCGTAGGATCATATCGCATCGCATCGTTCATAACTGCATGAACCATTGGGTCGAGGAAAGTGCAAAGTGTGATATGCTATCATTTCATTCATTAAATCACCCGGACCCACAGCTGCCACGTTCGCCTATCATATCATGACCCCACCATTCATTCCCCGCTCATACATGTTAAACTCCCTCCACCTCACCTCTCATCCCGCACACTCCTCCGCAATCACACAGCCCACACTCCCTTTCGGCCCTCATTCACCGTCTGAAGTTTATCAGTGGGGGGGCCGAAATGGGCAGTCTTTAATACCGCCCATATAAACCACGAAAGTGCCTTTTAGTCTTTCGGGACTAAAAATCCCAAAACCACAAACTGCTCCATCTTACCCCCGAACATGGTATCTTTCGTAGCCATTACCGCCACCCACGTCACGTTTCACTTCATTATGCTCTTCCTGGTCATATTAAACCTCTCATTAACCTTAAATAAACCCATACCACCAAGGTTTAAAGCACTAGGCCCCTCCCTAAGCCCATGCTTTATCTCCCACTCGCTTCCCTCGCCCGACTATCATTAGATCAACTTCCGCCTAATCCAATGCTCCACATCCATATCAGTTGTGCCCGATGGCCGAACAATACCTATCCGATAAAGTGGTTTTCCCCAACCCCCCTGAGGCTACGTGTCATGCGTTGGGATATATCGAGTGACGCCTCCTCAAAATCGTCTTCGCCTCATAAGCGGTGCAACGACTCTTAATATTGCCTCCCCGCCAACTCGATAAACCGCCTATTATCCGTAAATATGAAATTTCGCACCATATTCAAAAACTTTCTCGTTACACTTTAAAACCCTGAAAACCTTTGTTTTTGTGCCTTCCGCCCGTTTCATAGATAAAACCCATTAAACCCTCCAGCACCACCCCGAACCTCTACGACACAATTTCACCTCCATTTACGTTCAAAACGCTGCCACAACTCTTTCCTCAGGCATCCCTGTGCAAACAAAGCCATCAATTGCTTTTCCTGCCAGACATGTGTTTTCTTAATTATTATTGCATTTTGCAGGTATGAGCCGAAGACCAGAGTTTGGATAAACAGTTCTAATACTAGTCGCAGAACTTGTTTACTCCAATACTCGACAAGAAACTTGTTGAAAAGCCTATATTCAGAAGAAGACAATTACACATAGAGCCGAGAGGAAAACATTCACACATACCCTTGACTATAAAAACAGAAGAACTAGACAGAGTATAAAGCATTCAAGAAACAACTGAAACTATCAGCATCTGAGTATCCAGTGGCCAAAGAAATCGAGGATTATGTAAAGAAGTTAACAAAGGTGGGCACCCATGCAAATTCAGTAGCCAATATCAAAGGATGAGTGACAACATCTCTCATATTAAAAAACACTCAAGGATTCTTTCTTCATCCTGGATGAAATCAAGCATATATTTTTGGTAAAGCCCACTTTTACTAAATACACCAAGATGGATGAAATCTATAGGAGGATAACAAATATTTCTATGCCAGATAAGAAATGCTGGGAAGAATTAATAGATTTACTTGATTAAGGATTATTGAACAACATTCAGCTTTTGAGGGAACAGTCAGCCAACTTTAACCACTTTTCAACTTTTTCAGTGATAGTCATCAAACAGTGCAGCACCTAAGCAGTGCCAGATCATTAAACAGTTTTATTTTTTATTGTGTAAATAATCTATTTTTGTAAAATCATTTTAGGATATTTTTCGTACTACTGTTGTATAAATAACTCTCTACATGAGCTATCAAGGGTGGCACCCTTGAAGAAGCATTTCTAGACATATTATGTAATTAATCTTTCTGGATCATTAATACAAAGCAAAGGATTCTAAATTCTATTTTGCACAATTTGTGTTTCATGTAAGTGTTTCCAGTGTCATTCATTATGTTTTTCTTCATATACTTGTGTCTTGTAGAGATAACTAGGTAGGAGTAATTGTATCTCAATCTGTCCTTATAAGCTTTCTGAAGTGATAATCTATAAAGAGAATGAATTAATGGACTATTTGTTTAATTAATTCCCTCAAAATCAATAAATCATCAACATCTTTTGTAAGCTTGTGTGTATTTTCTCAAACCTGTAAACATAGTTTAAAGGTTCTCATACTTATGATTATCTAGCTTTCTATTTGAAAACTGTGGCAATCATATTACTTTTCTGTTTTTTCTCATCATCTTAAAGGTTATTTCATTGTGTAAATATTTATAGCAGCCCTCTGCTGAGATAATGATATTATTCAAGAGGTTAGGCACATCAATTCTATATCTATTTCATCCACTAGTCTCCCAAATTAAAACAAAACCCCCAAAACATTTATCTTAGATGCTCTGGCATAATAGCTGACCATTATTATCTCAGAGGTACAACACCAACCATACTATTACTTATAGATCAGGGTTAGCGTAATTTGTTTCTAGATTTTGGAATATGTTAGTTGACTTTAATGTTGCATTTCAAAATATTTAGAATCTACAATCAGGTAAAGATGGCCTGTGTAAATCAAAAACGTGATAAACATACAAATTTTGCAATTTCGGGATTTATTTGCACCTTTGTTGATTTTATTTGTCAACCTTTTGGGGGTTAATTCTAATTTGTTATTAAAGTGAGTGCCTTAATAAGTTAAGAGCTCCTTTGTGACTATGGTTGTTAGATTCCAGTAAGTTTTAGTAGAATGAAATGTTCATATTCACCGATTCAGTTGGAGCTTATATTGGTCCACAAAAGTTGAAGAACAACATGTTATTAGAATAGGTGCTTGAGAAGGTTTTGAAATGTAGTTTTCATGCCTGACAACTACTTTATTTTCTATTTTTGAAAGACATTTTGTTTACTCATTTTCAACTTCAATGATTCTTTATATTCACAATGCTTCTCGAATTTATGCCTTACGGCATTTCCTTTGCAACATCTAGTGCAATTGCTAGTTTTATGACAGTTTTATATATAAAACAAAAATTAGCAAACAACATTTTAAATGTTTTAGTATGCCATATTAAATAAGAACTTCTCTATTTAATAAAAAAATATTATGAGACTATAAATCTCATAAAACCATAATTTTAACGTTAAATTTGATCCTAATAATGTGATTAATTCGAAAAACATTTATATAATTATTTTAGTATTTAATACTCAAATAATTTGAGAGATTATTTAATATTATAAGATTTGAAGTTTATAATAGATTTGATATGATATTAAAACAATGTGTTTATATATATGTAAAAATTATCAATAAATAAAATATTTATTCACACATAAAAAAATTAGTGAAGCAAAAATCATTTTTAAAACCATTACCTTAAAAATTAAAAAAAATGTTTTTTAAAACTAAACATATAATATAATATACAATAATTATTTAAAAATAATAATATAATTCTTTGTTGAATTCGAACTATTACATCATTAGTGAGATTATTCTCGAAATAGTTTTTATTTAAAAACTCTCAATCCCTTTCTTGAAATTTAAAGTAATAATATAATAGAAACTAAACATCACACCAATTAATTAATTTACATTTCATAACTCAATTGGAAAAACTATATAATATAAAAAATTGATTTTATAATTTACTTCGTTTGAGAGATTGCCCAATTACAACTAAAATCACTGGTTATTGGTTATTTTTTACCACGAGTTACCATAATGAATATGATTTTATGTTTATATGTTTGTATCACGTATGATTGACTTTTTTTGGACAAACGAAGTAGAAATGTTAATTATAATCTGGTTAGGGTAATAGTATTAATGTTTTATATTAGGAGTGATATATATATATATTATAATATATAAATTGTAATTAAAGAAAAATTCAATTTTTTTTTAAAACCGCAGAAAGGCACAGTGACGTTTTTATTGTGTTTTGAGGGAGATATGCATTCCAATGACATCTCTATTCTGCTTTGGGGACAAAATTTAAGTAGCAATTAGTGGTGTGGTCATAGCAATTTAGATATTTTTTCTAAAAAATTGGGTTTTTTAATTTAAAGTCAAATTTTATAGTTAATATTATACTTAGATTGAATTTAATTATATTGATAGGCGTTTTTATTTTGGAATAAATTTTTGTAACGATCCAGAATTGAAACATACAAACTATATACATCAATCGATGTTATTAATAGTCAACACAAATGCATTTAAACATCAATCGATGCTATTAATAATCAACACAAATGCATTCAACTAATTAGTATATAATTTACAAAAACATGAGAAAAGAAAACTTATCTATAAAGTGAATATATATTTATTGGAGATTTCAGAGTTGTTGTGCTATTAATAATCAACACAAATGCATTCAACTAATTAGCATATCATTTACAAAAACATGAGAAGAGAAAACTTATCTATAAAGTGAATATATATTTTATTGGAGATTTCAGAGTTGTTGTGCTATTCAAACCCCGCTAACTGCAACAATGTTTTCGGAGTGACTCTCCACCCAACGTGGGAACGACTCACCACCCAACCTTAAACTCAGTTGCACCAAATCTCTCTACACATGGTCACCCCTGAGCCCTCAATCAACTATTACAACAAGTGAATCCTCCTCTTCCTAAGTTCTCCTCTCGAAAGAATGTATGTTTTTAATCCCCCTTTATCTCCGTTAAGTAGAACAATTTGTTCCAAAAATGGAAAGAGAATCTTCATGCACACAATCTATGTGTTATCATGTCAACTTCTTAAGTTTCCTTAACTTGATGTTTTTCTTAATTTGATTCTTGCTTATTTTATTTTATTTTTACTTTTTGTTAACTTTACTTATTCTTACTATTTTTATAGTTTATTTTTATTTACTTTTTCAGAACATCATTTTATTATTCATTATTATATTATTATATTTTCTTTATTGTTTATTATTTTTTTATATATATATTAATATTCTCATTTTATTGTTTATTATTTCATTATTATTATATTATAATTATTAATAATACGGGGCATTACATACTCCCCTCTTTAAAGAAATTTGTCTCGAAGTCAAGTTTAATCATTTAACTTATTTATTATTTTATTTATTTAGTACTTCACATATATTTTACAACCTCTCCTAAACTAGTATACCAATAAGCATCGAAAGTTACATCACATCACTCTAGGGAAATCACAAGGAATCTCAAAGCCTTTTTCCCAACTTTCAGAACCAAGCATAAAGCATCATCAGTCTATACCAAAGCCTTAAGGCTCAAACCTAATCTACCCGAAGGGAGGCATCTAGTCTCGGTACTCAATGACTCCAAGCATCTCAAAAGGCTGGCTCAACTTCTACTCAATGAGGAGGTCCCTTCTACACTAATTGGCCAACTTGAAGTCCCTTCTATTCAATGAGGAGGTCAAGTGCTTGATATTGGAGTTGGGATGTCGAAGTGTTGGTTGGCCCAACTCCCTCCACACTCACTAAGGTACACAACCACAAGCATTGTATTATCCACAACAATTTTACACTTCGACATCCCAACTCCAATATCAAGCCCTCGACCTCCTGAAAATTGTCTTATAGCCCATCGAGGGGTATACAAAGAAAAAGAAACACTGACATAAGTAGTGTTGATTGAGTCTATCCCCAGTCCATCTGGTGTTACATATTCTCCCTCGTAGATATACACTCCCATAAGATCATCAAATAAATTAGCCCACCCATCCCACTAGTAGATTTCCTATCAAACACCACCTCTCAACATGCAAACAATGCATTAGTTCTAACCATAACATCATAATCTCGTAAAAAATAATCCACATGCTAACTCTCACATGTCTTCATGAAAATACAACACCATTATCAAAAATATATATAAACACCACATATGCATGACATCATTAAACTTTTATCAAAAACTATGTCCAATCACCACATAACATCACATCGTGAAACATCATTACAACATTTACTTCAACATTTCCATGTTGACATAAAAAAAAAAAAAAAAAAATGAAACCATAGCCTCATACATAATATCATATAGTATTAATAAAATTTAAGCAATTAGACATGATTTAGTTGTTTCATAGAAACAACAACAAAACAAAACAAAAAATCCCACATAGGAAATATATCTATCTAAGTTATGTAGTCATATCTGGTTCATAACACAGTTTAATCAAAGATAAGAAAAGTCACAATGAATAACATTTGCATGCTCCCAGGTAGTTGACCCAAGGCTATATTGGTTCCATTGAACCTTGACTTGCTCAAACTCGTGGTTCATGGGCCGACAAACCCACCATTCTAGTCTATAGAATGGTTCGACCAAAAGTGTTGAGAAATGGCAATAAGAAATTCCAGTTTAATTTTTCATTGAATTAAACTGAGAATTGAAATCAAATTCTATTTTCATAGCAACTTGTAAATAGTTAATTAAGTTTATTGACTTAATTAGCTTAGTCATTTCGAGTTGGAAGTCTTTCTGTAGTCATGTATATGTTCTCCCTAAATTTTAGGGGTCCAGTATGAGTTTAAATTGAGTTTTAATTAGATAACTCAGTTTACTGGGTTATGGTCAGTTAAATTACTTCTAACTGATTGTGGAACTAATAGAGGACTAACAGTCAGTTGGTGCACTGGTGCATCCACAACTGTTACTCAAGTTAACTAAATATTCCCTCATGAGAAACTCATGCATGGCAATTTAGAGAAAGACCCAATTGAGATTAAAGTGTACGGACAGTGTACTATCATTTGTATGATTTACTGAGGTGTAAATAGCATGCATGAAATCATAGAAGGACCTATGTTTGGATTGCACAATTTTTGAAGTATGAATTCCCTTTAAATACAAGTTATTCATCCTAGGAATTGCGCAAGGAAATAGGGGCTTGGCAGGCAACGGAAATTGGCTAAGTGTTGGCTAATAGCGGGATTGTGAGGTAGAGAGTAGAGCATACTTGTGCGAAATTGTACTTGTGAGAACAAGATTTGTATATTCACTCATATTTCTAATTTAATGCAATACAGATAGGTGGGGTTTTGAGTTGATTTAGTTGTTTCATAGAAACAACAACAAAACAAAACAAAAAATCCCATATAGGAAATATATCTATCTAAGTTATGTAGTCATATCTGGTTCATAACACAGTTTAATCAAAGATAAGAAAAGTCACAATGAATAACATTTGCATCCTCCCAGGTAGTTGACCCAAGGCTATATTGGTCCCATTGAACCTTGACTTGCTCAAACTCGTGGTTCATGGGCCGACAAACCCACCATTCTAGTCTATAGAATGGTTCGACCAAAAGTGTTGAGAAATGGCAATAAGAAATTACAGTTTAATTTTTCATTGAATTAAACTGAGAATTGAAATCAAATTCTATTTTCATAGCAACTTGTAAATAGTTAATTAAGTTTATTGACTTAATTAGCTTAGTCATTTCGAGTTGGAAGTCTTTCTGTAGTCATGTATATGTTCTCCCTAAATTTTAGGGGTCCAGTATGAGTTTAAATTGAGTTTTAATTAGATAACTCAGTTTACTGGGTTATGGTCAGTTAAATTACTTCTAACTGATTGTGGAACTAATAGAGGACTAACAGTTAGTTGGTGCACTGGTGCATCCACAACTGTTACTCAAGTTAACTAAATATTCCCTCATGAGAAACTCATGCATGGCAATTTAGAGAAAGACCCAATTGAGATTAAAGTGTACGGACAGTGTACTATCATTTGTATGATTTACTGAGGTGTAAATAGCATGCATGAAATCAGAGAAGGACCTATGTTTGGATTGCACAATTTTTGAAGTATGAATTCCCTTCAAATACAATTTATTCATCCTAGGAATTGCACAAGGAAATAGGGGCTTGGCAGGCAACGGAAATTGGCTAAGTGTTGGCTAATAGCGGGATTGTGAGGTAGAGAGTAGAGCATACTTGTGCGAAATTGTACTTGTGAGAACAAGATTTGTATATTCACTCATATTTCTAATTTAATGCAATACAGATAGGTGGGGTTTTGAGTTGATTTAGTTGTTTCATAGAAACAACAACAAAACAAAACAAAAAATCCCATATAGGAAATATATCTATCTAAGTTATGTAGTCATATCTGGTTCATAACACAGTTTAATCAAAGATAAGAAAAGTCACAATGAATAACATTTGCATCCTCCCAGGTAGTTGACCCAAGGCTATATTGGTCCCATAGAACCTTGACTTGCTCAAACTCGTGGTTCATGGGCCGACAAACCCACCATTCTAGTCTATAGAATGGTTCGACCAAAA
>APFE031486858.1:0-17919 GCA_000404065.3 Pinus taeda
GGCATGTATAAATATGTATTGTAACATTGAAAGGAACATAATGAAAAATCAAGCTGGTAGTCTCGGGTTTGAGATCTAGTGGGAAATCTCTGTGTATATGTGTTTTATGTGTTATGCTCTCGCACTTTTATTTTTCTGTGATTTAGAATTCGTATGCAAGTAATTTTTGTCGGGGTTAAAACCTACAATATGTTGGATGAGTTGCAACTATTTTGGTGGGATTCCTGTGGCATGGTATTTTGACATTGTTTCTTCTTTAGTTACATGTGTGAGCATTTTTTGTATTTTCCATGATCCATTTCACTTCTAAATATGTTTTATTTTCAAAGTGTGATAAGAAGAATTCATCTTTTATGCTCTCTTTTGGGAAAATCATCATAATTTGTTTCATTTCTTCAATTTAAAAAGAATTCATGATGTCCATGCTCTTTGTAGCACCTCATTAGTCTAAACCATTTCATCAATATATTACGAAGTGTTAAAGTACTTACCTACCTTTCCCCATCAGATGTTTGCAATTTTGATTTTCTTTTTCCCTAACCTAGTTCACTCTCTAATCTAATTCACTCATCCAGTGACTACACAAATCAAATAAAATCAAAGCCCTAAGCTACTACATCTAGCCTAAAACCCTAATCAATCCAGCCCTCTTGGTTGTGATCCTTTGGAGAGAGCCCTCTCTGGCTCGGTAGGGCTAGCTACCAAGTCAAAAGATTGATCTGTGGTTACCTCAGCTGGACTCTTCCTCAGCCTTGGAGATCTAGAGGAGTGATAATATATTGATGTCATTAGTGAGGAACAAAAGATTCATTTTCCCTAGGTGTACAATAAGTTTTCATTAGAATTTGGTCCTTTGGATAATGGGACTAAGTTTAAAAAAGGTTGATTCCATAATTACAATGTCAAGATTGTAGAGTTGGCTTCAAGGAGACAAATAAGATCCAGTTCTGCATCTTGATCCAGCTGATTCAGTCGAAAATATTCAGAGCTTGTTCAAAAATCAAAGAAGTTTATAAATCACAAGTTCAAATCAACCCTTGTTCCACTAGTAAGATCTTGATCGTTACTTGTTAAAATTTTCTATTGAAATAAATTCCTTGATGTTGAAGTTTGAAGCTTTCTTTGTTCTGTTCATGTTTGAAATCTTTTTCCTTACATAGTCTTTGACCCATTAAGATTCTAGCTCTGAAAAGATATACCAGGTCAAACCCTGACCCAAACTCTCCTTCTCTTATTGATGATCTTAAAATATTGTTAAGAAAACCTAAAGTCCCTTTCCCTAAGACTGAAAGCACAAAGTTGGAAAAGACCACTTCCTTTCCAGATTACATACTGAGTATTAAGGATATTCCTTTTGATATCAAATTTGAGCTATCCATATTTCATTCAAAGTCTGAGCCTTGTCTTACAAAGGTATTGTTTGATCCCATAAATTTTGATTCATACTTACCCACATCAAAAGCTTCGTTTAATCAACCTTCTGCTACATCACAGTCTTCAAAACTTGATCATGAGGTTTGGTATAATTTTGAGAAACTTCAAAGCCTAGCCGATCAATTACAAATTACTGCGGAAAAAGACTATATCCAGTATCAACTTGAAAGCTTGTCTTCTGCCATACCCTCTACTGAACCTCTGAAAGCAACCATATCAGCACCTCCATCTTCATCCCAGCCAACTCAACCCATTGTAATCCCCATATGACCTCCCCTAGTAGTCATGGCGAGATTTTCTCCCTTTCAATTACCTGGTTAGTTGGCAACTTTACCTTAGACCTATGGCCAGAGACTTCCTCTTTTTTTATGGCAGTCTGGGAATCACAACACAACAACATATTGACAATATGGTTGATTTCATTGGCTTAGAGGAGGTTGACGATGACGATGCAAAAATGAGACTAATGGCTCAAAGGTTTTCTAGAGATGTGAAAAAATGGTTCTGTGGTTTGGTAGCTCTCTCCATTGATACACCTCAGAGTCTAAAAGAGTTGTTCTTAGCCAGGTGGAGGGAAAAGAAGAATCCATTTCAGATCTTGGTGGAATACAATACATTGAAAATGAATCCTAATGAGACGGTTCATGAGTTTAGTATAAGGTTCAATCAGATCTACAATTCCATTCCATATAACATGAAACCTCCACCTGATTTGGAACTACAACATATCCGGGTGCTTTTGATCTGGAGATGGCTTATCAACTAAGGGAAAGAGATCCTACCACTCTGGAAGAAATGAAAAATAATGGAGTAAGTGTGGAAGAAACCTTGATGATTAAAAAGTCTCAGTTGAAACGTGAGAAACCAGAGAAGAAAGTAACAATCAAAGAAGAACCTCTTCTTCCACCAATCTCAAACCAGGTGCTCTGATCAGAACCATGGAGAGGATGGTTGATCAAATGATAAATTCAGATAGATAGCAGGAGCCATAAGTTAGGAATCCAAATTTCAGAAACCAGCAACAACATCAGTACAGGATATACCAAACAGAGTAGAAATATCCTGAGGCATCAACATCTCAGCAGCAAATTCGAACACCCTTGCAACAAAATTATGCTCAAGGAGAATCAGAGGATGAAATATACCTTATTCTTGAAGAAAACCACTTCTTTAGGGAGGATTACCATCCCATTTTCTTTACTAAAAATGAGAAGTATGTCGAGAAGACGGAGGAACCTAAAGATGAAGATTACATATTGGAAAATGACTATGCATTGGAAACCTAATTAGATTATTATCAAAGAGGATACTTGAATGCATTCAGATCTCAGTAGAAGCAATATTCCTTGAGAAATAGAGATGTCCCAATCACTCCCTTTCAGAAAAGGACATCGCAGTAGAAGGATACCCAACCGAAGACAATTTCTCAAGGTAACCAAAATAAAGGCAAAGAGTTGGTAGTTGCTAACCAAAAAAAAGTAAAACACCCATTTACAAGAATCCAAACAAGGACCATGACAGTCAGAAGAAAGATCAGCCATCAAAAGATCTACTAGAGAAAAGAGACATCATCCAAAACGAGGTAGATAAATCTAGCTCATTCAATTTAGAAACTAAAATTTCAAAGTTGAAAGTGTCAATCCCTCTTATTGAACTTGTCAAAAATAGCCATTACAAGTCTGATATAGTTAAAATGTCAAAAGTTGACCCTATGTCCAACATAGTTATTGTTGAAGATGACCAGCTTGAATTGATTTTTGTTCCAGCCATAGATGGTCAATCAGAAGATAGTGAGGTTCCTCCATTTCACCCGAGTTTAAGAATCCATTAGTACTTTCTTCATAACTCCATGCTTGACTCTGGAGCCTCCCATAATTTAATTCATGAGGCCATTGTGGAAAAGTTGGGTCTAGATATTACTCGTGAATACCATGACTTAAATTCTTTTTATTCCAATAAGGTCAATTTTCTTGGTCTAATAAAATATTTGGTAGTATCCCTTGACCAAATCCCGACAAAGAATGTCTCAATGGATGTGGTGGTAGTTGATATACCACCATGGTTTGGTATGTTATTGTCAAGGTCTTGGGGAGCAAAACTAAGAGGCACATTGCAATTAGACTTCTCCTATGCCACTATTCTGATTTTCGGGCAATTAAGGATATTGTATTGAGAAACCAAAATGAAATTCATGATAAATATCAAGGCGAAGCCTAATAATCATCCTATAAATGTTGCACATACACATTTAGAGTCATTTTTTTTTATGTAATGATAGTGGACTAAATGATGTAGATAGTCATCTTGTGGAAATTAAAGATGTACCAAAGATTTCGGATTGTATAAGGACAATTTTAGATCAGGAAAAAGAAAAGCTTCCAAGTTCATCTAAATAGCCATCGGACAAGGCAGAGAAAGGCTCAGAAAAGCAATCATAGAAGGTAATGGAAAATTCAAACAACCTGAAGAGAAAATTCAGAAAATTGACCCAAAACAGAGACCAGATATACAACCCCTGGAAGAGGAGCATGGTCTTTGGACCATGGACTTTAATGGTGCTCTTGGGAAAGATGGGGCATGCATTAGCATTTGGATCCGAATTCCACATCATCAGCAAGGTGAGGTCACTCAGAATGTTAGATTATGCTCATACAAGTTAGCTTTTGACTTCACTAAAAATGAGGCAAAGTACGAAGCGTTGATCACAAGCTTAAAGATCTTGAAAATATTGGGTGCACAAAGAATCTTTGTGTATGATGATTCAAAACTTTTGATCAAGCAATTTAAAGGTGAATATCAAGCTCACCATCTGTGGATGAGACAACATAGAAATGTTTTTTTAGATATTTGATAATGTTTCCAGAATATACACTTTCGGTTGTACCGCATAGTCAGAATATTATTGCAGATTCTTTGGTTATAGCTACAAGCAATTTCAAAATCTCCATCTTTTCAAACAGGAAATTTGAGATTCATGTAAAGCATCGACACTTTGTTCCTGACAACTTGCGATATTGGCAAGTATTCTGGGATGACAAGCTGGTAAATCTCCAAAGTGAAGGAGAGTTTGAGAATTTTTCCATGGATGAAGTTTATGACAAGGATGATCAATTCATCGAGGCAACCCAAGTTGATATGCTACAGCTGAAGGACAACAATATCCCGAAAGGTCTTGTACCTTTGGAATACTTGTTTGATCAAGATGATGTAGCAAGGAAGCCTACATTAGTTCCTACGGAAAAAGGTGTCGAAGATGTGAACATTGGAATAGCAGACAAACCAAAAATGATCAAGTTTTCCAAAACATTATCTCCTAAGGTAAAAGAAAAATATATTCATTTATTGTCTGAATTTTCTGATGTTTTTGCATGGGATTATGCAGACTTAAAGGAGTATGACAAGAAAATAATTCAGCATCCCATCCTAATTAAATCGGATCAAAATCCGTTTAGACAAAATCTATGAAGGATTAACCCATGCTTGTTGCCATCCATAGAGAAAGAAATTAACAGACTTTTCAAGGCAGGCATCATTGTTCCCACCAGATTTTCTGATTGGATATTAAATCTAGTCTCGACGAGAAAGAAGACCGGAGAAATTAGGATCTGTGTAGACTTCAGAAACTTAAACAAAGTATCTCTGAAAGATAATTATTCGCTTCCCAAAATGGACCATATCCATCAAAGAGTTGTTGGCACTACCCGGATGTCAATACTCGATGGCTATTCCGGTTACAATCAGATTTTAGTACACGAGGATTATCAAGACAAGACAGCGTTCACCACACCTTGGGGCACATTCAAATATGCAAAAATGCCATTCGGTATCAAAAATGTAGGGGCCAATTTTCAGCGTTCCATGGACATAGCCTTTGCCAATGAAAAATATTTTTTCTTTGTTGTATATTTAGATGATGTAATGGTATTTTCACATTCAGATGATCAACATTTACATAATTTAAGAGTTATTTTTCTATGATGCAGAAAGTTCAGGATCTCTCTCAATCTGAAGAAAATTGTGTTTGCTATGAAGAAAGGCAAACTTCTCAGCCACATCATCTCAAAGGACAGAATCTAGATATACCCTTCACAGGTAGAAGCTATTTAGAAAATTGATTTCCTTCACAGCAAGAAATAAATCCAAGCATTCAATGGTAAGATGAATTCCTTACGCAAATTTATTCCTAATTTGGCTGAAAAACTTAGAGAGATGACAAATATGTTGAAAAAAGAGAATGATGTAAAGTGGTCCGAAGAAGCCCACAAGTTCTTTCATGCAGTAAATCTTTCCCTCGCCACTACCCCTATTTTAATCAGTCCCAATTACTCCAATGGTTTTATTATATTTTCTTTTGCTTTTGAAAATACGATGGTAGCAATATTGATGCAAAAAAGAGATAAAACCAAGCTACCAATAGCATTTTTCAATCACAATATCAGGGATGCAGCCCTTAAGTACAACATCATTGAGAAATAGGCCTTGGCTTTGGTAAAGGCGGTGAAACATTTCAGATTTTACATTTTACATTTGCATACTCTTTCTTATGTGCCTAATGCAGCGGTAAAAGAAGTTCTTGCGTAGAATGACCCGAAAGGTAGAAGAGGTAGATGGATAGTAGTAGTATTAGAATATGACCTTGAGATCAAGCCTACCAAGCTGATCAAGGGTCAATGCTTAGCTAAACTCATGGCTGAGTCAAATCTCCATGCTCTAGATATCAACCTTGTAGCAGCATTGTTTGACAATCAAGAAGAAGTAGATCTCATTAAGGTATCTGATATATTTTTATCATCTTCGTGATATTATGATATTATTTAGCAACATCTAAATCCCCCTCCAGGTATGTCTAAAGCTAAGAGTAGGTCATTGAAGCTGAAGGATTTTAAATATTGCATTATGGACAGCACACTTTATTGGAAAGATCTTGGAGGTGTGTTGTTGAAATGTTTGAGCAAAGATGAGTCTAAAGAAGTAATAAATGACTTCCATAAAGGATATCGTGGGGGCACTTGTACTGGAAGACCATGACCAAAAAATTACTGAGAGCAGGTTACTATTGGGCTACACGTTTTGCAGATATATACAAGGTAGGGATGAGTTGTCACAAGTATCAAGTTTTCCAAGGTAAAAGAAAACTTCTTCCTTTGCCTCCGCAACCTATATCAGTTCATGCACCTTTTCAACAGTGGGTCCTAGATTTCATAGGCAAGATTAACCCATCATCATCTACACAACACAAGTGGGTATTTATAGCTATGGACTACTTTGCTAAGTGGATTGAAGCGATTCCAACAAGGCAAGCAACAAATTCAGTTATCATTCAATTTTTAGAAACTAATATCTTGTCCCATTTTGGTTTTCCTAATAAGATCATCACAGACAACGCGGCATCATTCAAGTCTAAATAGATGACAGAGTTTTGTGACAAATACAACATTAAGTTGGGACATTCTACAGCATACTATCCACAAGGAAATGGTTTGGCAGAATCCTCCAATAAATCCTTAATAAACATCATCAAGAAAATGTTGGAGGCCAACAAAAATAATTGGCACAAAACGTTGATCAATGCATTGTGGGAAAATCGGGTGAGTAGTAAGAAATCTCTTGGAATTTATCCTTTTCAAATTGTGCATGGAGTAGATATTGTTTTTCCTTCATCATTACTAGTCTTAGTCATGAAATTGTTACAAGGAGCGGGAAGTGAACAAAATGATATACAGCGTCAGATCAATCAAATGATTCACCTACAATAGACACGGGATGAGGTATTTCATAACACTTCTACGCTCCATGAGAGGATAAATAAAATCTATGACCAGAAAACAAAGGAGGATGATTTCAAAATTGGAGATGTGGTGTTTCATTGGGATGCCAGAAACGAAGACAAGGGTAAGCATGGTAAATTTGAAAATCTATGGAAAGGCCCTTATCAGATTTCAGCTTTCCGAGGACAAATTTTTTTCTTGTTGGATGATATGAATGGAGAACCATGCTTAGGAGGACCATTCAATGGTAGGCTCCTTAAGCACTATCTTTTATGAATTGTCTCGGTTTCATTGTACATAACAGTTTAACTTTCTGCAAGTGTGAAGTAGAGAATCACTGGAGTTTAGAGCCCGAAGTGAAGGCCATGGAGCTTCACTGGTTGTCTGCCATTTTCAATGTTCATTCATCAGTTAAGTAAGTTAGTTTTGAGTTATTTTGTGTTATTTGAGCTGTCAGAATTCAGTCATGCATTTCAGTTTAAGTTTTTGACTGTATTGGCCCACATGGTTAGGCACTTGTTCTACGGTGTTCTTGACACCTCCAAGGAGATGCCATCCCCAAATAAGGTTGATGTTAGAGTCATTATTTTTATACTGCCATCAATGATCAAAGCCACTCTTTTATATCATATTAGGGTCCCATTCTGAAATTCTTGTCATTCCACCTAGGTCCTCATTTAAAAAATTTACTCACTGATGGTAGCCCTAAGTCAAAAGCCCTACTCTCTCTCAAAAATCAATATTTTCTAGCCCACCTTCATGTGTCTTACTGAGCATACATTGACCATAAAGGCTCATTTCATCATGTTTTGTGCCAGTCAAGTCCACATGGAGTCTGCTCATTCAAGGTCTCATTAAATCACTAGGTTTCATTCTTTCAAGGTCCAACAGTACTCAATTTCATTGCATAAATCCAGCAAAAAAGTATGAGAGTCAAAAAAATAATATCCTTTTGTCATTTTAAAAGGATTGGTAAACATGTGAATATGCTTGCCCAAGTTCTAATTTGTATTCCAAGTATCCGTTCTATTTCAAATTGTAACTTTATTTCAAAAAACAAATGTAATATGTTTTCTAATTTATGTAATTTTATGTTAATTATATGTAGTAAATTACTATTTCTAAAGTTGTAAACTAAAAGAACTATGAGCCAACTTCATCCAAGCAAATTCAAATGTGAAAAGTGCCAAAACTCCATGCATCATCAACCTGCAAAAAATAAAATCAGAGAGTAAAGGGAAATTAGCAAGCATTTCAAAAAGGAGAAATGAAACATTAGAAAGTGGGTTTTAAAGCTAAAATATCAAATTCGTTTGAGTATAAAGGCCTTCCTAGAATCTAACTCAACTCCATTTTCTTCTTATCATTTCTTGAGCAAGCCCCAAGAGATCATTTTTCACAATTCTCGGTGAAAATCAGAAAAATAGAGCAAGTGTTGCGCGTTCTCTTTAGGCGTTGTGTGTTCTCCATAGGAGCTATGCATTTACCGAGTGTTTCTCTTTTGCTATGGGCGCTACATGTTCTCTTCAGGCAGTGTGAGCTTTTCCAAAGGTGCTACACACTTTCCACAAGCATTGTGCATTTGTCCAAGAGAGTTAAAATTGCCTCCTCAGCTCCACTGAAGTTGCATTCAACCTCACACAAGTAAGTAACCACTGAATATTACATGTTTCTTCCTCCTAAAATCATTCTCATGTTGTTTTCAAAATTTGTTGAAGACTTGGTGTTATTTTCACATCTAAACCCTAGTATCTCCCTAAAAACTACCCTTTCACCCTCAATTCCTAAATTTTAACTCCCCTATACTTTCATACACCCCCTACACCTTCATTCCCTTTCCCTAAACCCTTTTATCCCAATGCTCTCTAAACCTTTGTACCTAAACCCTAAGTCCTAGGTTCTACAATTACCTAGGCTCCGAAAACCCCCTACATTGCAAACAATTTCCCCATCCCAAAAATCTATCATATTAATACCCCATATCCTCCTCCACTACATACACCCCTTCACCCATATCCTTCACATTTCCCTTCCCCATTCCCTATTCCCAAAAAAAACCACATTCCAACAACCTTATACCTCCTTAGGGTTTGATATTAAAACATTATGGCAGAAGAGGAATATAAACCATACAGTGAGGAAGAAGAAACAGAGGTCAAGAAAACACACAAAAGAGGCAGAATACTCAGATTTGAGCCAATATATCTCAAGGAACTCTTGGCATCTCCTATGGTTATGACATCCTTCAAATATCTAGGCTATTATGATTTCTATGAGCAAGTTCAAGTAGTCCAACACCATCCTATGTTGACGAGGCTCTTCATATCTAAACTCCAAGACAACCAAGCCACTTTAGCAGGTGTCACTTTTACTTTATCTACTACCATTATATTAGCTGCTACTAGAATCCCAAATGTTGGGGAGAAATGGTTTAAACAAGGTGAGTTGGAGAGACATTATTATGATCCTTTCATAAAACCAAGGCACAAAAATGAAATAAAGGGCTATTTTCCTTTTTCTCACCTACTAGACAGATATGCTCCCATGATGAAAATTATCATGAAATGTTTTTCATGTGAAGGTAGATTTTCTAGGCTTTATTCCTATCACATCTAGCTTTTAATGCATTTCACTAAGGTAAAAATGCTTAATATACCCTACTATTTGTTCTGGACCATTGATAAGATGGCCTACATTGTCCAGAAAAGGGAGTATGAACATCAAATGAATAGTCTCTTTCATCATTCCCTCATTAAAAGCATAGTCCTTTATCATCTCAAAGAGCTCAACATTGCATGGAGTACCTTCATAGTCAATCCCATATTCATTGATTCATCTACTCAGACTGTTTAAACTACCCCTTCATCATCTCACCCTTCCACCTCCATTCCTCCATCTTAGCCCATCGATCATTCATCCTCATCTGATCAGTCACCCTCACCATCACCTCCATCATCACCATTTCATGAGCATATACATTCACCTAACGGAGAGGAGGAGTAAATTGGAAAAGTTGAGGTCATCAAGCCTAAAGGGGCTGATTTGGGCACTTTGACACACATTTATCAGAGAGGCCATAGGCAAGTGTTTTCCCCACAAATTGTGGGAGGGATCTTTCCTTCTTCATCAGAAAAGTAGGTACATAAGGGCAAGGAAAAGAAGACAGAGACAAAGATTCAGCATGAGGAGGAGGACCTCCATGAGATAGAGCAGGATTTTGACTTGGTTGACCTAGGTGAGCATAATGATAGTGAAAGCACAAGCATTGTCATCAAAGAAAAATATGCACTCATCAGGGAGGTCTAGATCAACCTAGAGAGATCAAAATACATCATCTCATATTATGAGCAAGAGAATAAGCAGCTTTAATCCAAAAATGATGTCATGGAGATTAAGCTCATCAAGGCAAAGAGGGAAGCAATGAAAGCCAAGGAATTCCTAGATGAGGCCTATGACAGGTATGGTGAACCTGAAGAAGAGAAAGAACCTAGAAAAAGACCTAGAACCAGAGGGCTGAAAAGAGCTCTAAAACTAGACAAACAAAAGGAGGTTGAGATTGCTAATGAGATCACATGGAATGAGCAATTTTCCATCTTGATCAATGAGAACTGAGAGCATTGGCTCGATAAGGTTAATAAACATTTAGAGAAGCTCCTAGACAAAGATAACTAGCAAAATGAAATTCACAAGAAGATGGCAAAAAACTATGCCAACAGAGAAAGTAATGCCAGGGCAAAACTCATGGCTGAAAAGGCACAAATTGAAGCCCTAACTCACCAAAAAGAGAAGGAGAAGCTTGACATACTTACATAGGATTCACTTAAAGCCTAGCTACACCAAACATCAGCTCCTTGACCAATTTTGAATTCTCTTGGCACATTTTAGCAAATATATGTTTTCTGTGTTTTTTCGGAAATTTAAATATCAGTTGCATGGTTAAACGAGCAACACCCTAGGCACTGCGCACTTTTTTGGGACACTTTTTGGAGAAAAGGAAACCACCAATGGATGCATAAGGACCAATACATCTAAGAAAATTATGTTTCCAACCATGATTTGCTAAACTGACAGGTGAAAAGGGCAAAAAAATAGCAAAAAATCATGTTTTTGCCCTCTTTTTCAGCTAGGTGCTGCGCACTTGATTAGTCTCAGGAGAATGAATTTTTGGAGGGTCAAATAAAACCCATTTTGAAAAATAAAGGCAGATTTGGAAGCCAGACAGGATAACATTTCCAATGAGCTACCTTGGGCTCAATTTGGACATTAAGAAGGCAAGAAAAAGTGGGTCTGAAGATGGCATTGTGCACTTGCCACAGGACATGTGCACTTGACACATGGGAAATCAACAGTTTACTGATGTAATTGATATGATAGATGTAATTATGGTATTTTATTATTACCTAGGGGTAAATACATTAGGTTAATAGTCTTCATCAAGTCAGATGAATTAGTTGCAATGTAATTAGGGATGAGTCACTTTGACCACCCTACACTCTAGCTAGATGTTGGTGGAATTTCTCCTCTTCTCATGGATTCAACCCTTGAGGTTGGGAGGGGTTTGTTTTGAGGTCTATATCTTCCCTTTATTCACTTTTTTTAGAGGCTGGACTCCATTGGATGTTGTACCAATGTTTCAGAATTTGGCATGGAATATATTGGATGAGTTGCAACTATTTTGGTGGGATTCTTGTGGCATGGTATTTTGACATTGTTTCTTCTTTGGTTACGTGTGTGAATTTTTTTATTTTCCATGATCCATTTCACTTCTAAATATGTTTGATTTTCAAAGTGTGATAAGTAGAATTCATCTTCTATGCTCTATTTTGGGAAAATCATAATACTTTGTTTCATTTCTTCAGTTTAAAAAGGATTTATGATTTCCATGCTCTTTTTAGCACCTCATCAGTCTAAATCATTTCATCAATATACTACAAAGTGTTAAAGTACTTTCCTACCTTGCCTCATCAGATGTCTGCAATTCTGATTTTCTTTTTCTCTAACCTAGTTCACTCTCTAACCTAATTCACTCATCCAGTGACTACCCCAATCAAATCAAATCAAAACCCTAAGCTACTATATCTAGAATAAAACCCTAATAAATCTGGCCCTCTTGGCTATGATCCTTTGGAGAGAACCCTCTCCGATTTGATAGGGCTAGCTACCAAGTCAAAAGATTGGTATGTGGTTACCTCAATTGGACTCTTTTTCAGCCTTGGAGATCCGAAGGAGTTATAACATGTACAATTATGACAATGAGGAGTTTGTTTATCAAAAAGAGAAACTTGAAGGAACCATTAAAAGCAAAGATAGTTTAGTCCTCCTACTAGAAGAAAAGCAAGGAAAATATGAGAAACTAGAAGAAGAGAACAAGTAGTTAAAACAATAGTTATTCAAGGTAAAAAATGAAATGATTTAAAATACATATAAAGATGAAATTATATCCTTGAAAGTCAAACTAAAAGAAGCTAAAGAAAAGGAAGAGGTTATTCAAGATTTGATCTGTGAATGGGAAGAAAACTATCAGAGTGTCGAGGTAGAGGTTGTCTATTTAAGAACAGATCTTGAGAAATTAAAGATCAAAGAAGGAATAAATGAGAAATTTGTATAAGGAAAAATAAAGATAGATTAGATTTTGAGTAGTCAAAGATTCTCAGGAAACAAAACGGACCTGGGTTACTCCAAACCAAAAGATCCCCCAAGGGGAAAGATGAACTTCAAGTCTGCAGGGTTTGAGGAACCACAGAGCTCTGCAAAGAAGCCTGAAGAAAAAATCGACAAAGACAAAAGGGTAGCAAGGAAAAGAGGAGATCACCATTGGAATAATAACTTCATCCATCTCAAAGGGGCACACCAACAAATAATGAATCAATAAGCCAAACAACAGAGGTACCTTCATGCAAAAACTCATGAATCTTCCAATATTAGGTACTCTCATTTATTTTATGGTCATTGTTATAGATGTCACATCTTTGGGCATAAGGTTGTTTATTGTAAAAGGATGAAAGTTGAAAGAGATGAAAAATTTAGATACAATAAGTATTAAAATTTTAGATCTCAGAACTCTACACTCAAAAATCAAAATGCTTTCTCTCCCCTAATGAGTGATGTTTACTTTTTTAAATGTAATAACTTTGGGCACAAGGAAATTGGGTGCAGAAGCGGGATAAAGTATCCATCCAAGTCTCAAAACACTTGGTGGTCATTGGTTCGAAAAGATGAGAAGAATTGGAAACAAAAATATGGAAAATAGATGGTATGTGGATAGTGGTTGCTCCAAGCATATGACAGGGGATAATAGTAAGTTTATGTTGCTAAATGAAAAATACAGAGGGAACAATGTCACTTTTTGTAACAATGCTCCAGCAAGAATTAAGGGTAAAGGTATAGTCTGCCTTGATCAAATAGCACAAAATGTGTTGTATGTGGAAGGCCTCAAGCACAATCTGCTTAGTGTTATCTAAATGTGTGATAATGGCTATGATGTGACCTTTCAATCCATGGACTGTGAGATCTGCAACATGAAGAATGGAAATTTGGTGGGAAAATAAATTAGAACCCACAATAATGTATATGTGTTTGATGATTCCATATTTAACTATTATTTAAGAAAAATGAATGAAATACAATTGTGGCTTAAGGGGCATGGTCATATTAATGACATTTTGATAAAACTTAGCAAGCTGGGAACTATGATAGGATTACCAAGACTATCAAGGCTTGATAACTCAATCTGCAAGTCATTTCAATTTGGAAAGAAAACTAGGACTCATTTCAAGTCAAAAGAGTTCTCCTCGTCTAGACCACTAGAGATAATTCACACAAATATTTGTGGCCCAATTAGAGAAAAAAAACCAAAAGGAGAAAGGTATTTCATGATGCTCATTGATGATTTTACCAAGGCCATTTGGATCATGCTCTTAAAAGAAAAGTTGGAATCATTTAAGGATTTTAAAAAATTTAAAGTGTTATCACTAAAACAAGGGTTTACATTTTTCTTAGCCATGGTCTTAGATAAGTGTCAACTCACCCTATGTTTTAATGGGTAGGTGGTAGGTTAGGAGCCTCAAAGGTTTAATTTTTCATGTCAAAATAAAGTCTAAACATCCTTATTCCATGTTTCATGAGTCCTAAATTCTTCTTAGAAACTCATAGCTTAAACCATTTTGAAAATTTTTGGAATTAGCCCCGAAACCATGTTTTCGTAGCACAGACAGTGTAAAATGTTTGTTTTGTGCTACGAAAATGTTGCTCTTTTTGTAGCGCTTTTCCCTGCGCGCTATGAAAGCGCGGATTCGGAGAACAATTTTGTCAAACATCAATCCGTTAAGATTCCATTATAATTTTCATTATTAGGTGTCAGCTAGGAGTCAGTCCTCAAGCATGTCGCCATCCAAACTCATCATTTCGAATTTAGGGTTCATTATGAAAGATAATTTCAAATTCGAAAGGGCTAGCTAGTGTTTCTAGGAAAACTAATGTCTATTTAGATCTGCTAGTCCCACTAAGACGGGTAGCTATCTTAGAAACAAACAATTCAAAGTAACTTGTGTTTTCCTTTATGGGAGATAGATGAGAGAGAAGCAGAGAGCACCAACCTTAGTCTTTCACTTGGCTCCTTGCTTGTTTTCTCTCACCTTTCATAGAGCTTCGCCACTCCTTTCTCACTTGTCCCACCTCAAAGAACACTTGTAAAGTCAAAGCAGAAAAATACCATCAAAGCATAGAGATCTATGATACCATAAACAATGTAGAATTAGTTGTACATTAACCATACAAATGCATACACAAATACAAGATTCAGAAATAAGCAAGCATATGGAGGAAAAATCAAATAGCTTTATTGATAGAAGTAGAAGAGAGGATTACAACCCAGCTATCCGATCCAGCACCATCCTCCCAACATGAAAGCCCTCATCACCTCATAAAAAGCTATATCACCCAACAATACAATGTCTCACAGAGAAGCCAATAGCACTTCCTTACAAAATGCAAAATTCCAGCCTCTATGTCTCTAGGATGAGGTGTCCATATATAGATATTTGCAGGGGAGTGAGTCAACTTCTAGGTTTTTTATTAGTGTCATTTTACTGATAGTTCTTGGTTCCACTTGGAGATTTCATGATCTCTTACTCATCCCTGGGCGAATTTAGATAGGCAAGTGTCATATGAGTAGTTTCTAGAAGATTCTCTGAGTTTCCACCTAGCAAACTGCCTCTGCCATTTCTCTACTCTCACTCATTGCACCGTACAAAAGGGCTTTTCAGTATGCATCACACCCCTTGTGTGTAACGGGTGAGATGCATCGCACCCTCAGCATGGAGCAGTCTGTATGGTCCAATTTTGACCAGTTCTTAGTAGTTTTTCAAGGAGAACTTCTGGGAAATGATGTAATCAATTGACCTCGATCCTTTAGGGTTTGAAACAACACTTTTAGGGGTTTGAGAGCCCTTGGTTTATCAACATATGTGATTGGGGTTGCAGTGCCCAAATATGTCTATAACAGTTGGCCCCTAAAGCATGAGGTCGTAAATCTTCTGAAGTTGGGTGAAATGATTTATCATGAGGATCCGAGGTTTTTTGAACTGGAAGGTGACCTGTAATAAGATACAATACAATACATTATCTTATAATATTTTCATGATCTAGCTAAGGCGGGCATTCCCATCCTCAGCTTTATAAATTCATTTTCATGTACATAGGACAGACAATCGTCTGCTGTTGCAGACTGGTGATTTTGGTAGAGACATCATCCCTAGCTTCAATGATTATCTATGAAGCTATGGAGTACATTTGATGTCTTTATTTTCTTGAATATATCATATCCCAGATGGATGAAACTAGATCCTGGGTCTTCAAACTCGTTAAATCTTCGCCCGATGTACAAGTCGATCCATGTGAAAAGATGTTCTGAAGTCGAACATGGAAAGACATCGCCTGATTACCAACCAATAATGTAAGTTGTTAATAGGCATGAGAGGAATCACTGATAATGATGATAACCCTCAAGGTATTGCAGTACAATTCATGTGGTGTGAATATATGAGTTGATGTCGAACACCATGCAAAATATTTCGATCGAAGGCCATTGATGTAAACCTGTTGCCAGAAGTGAGAAACTTTCCATTGAGGCATGCAAGCTTCAAAGTACTGAAAGGGTTGTTCCTAAGCCAACTTCTTGGATAATGAGCTGATGTCAATAAGAAGTGACCCATTGTCAGAGGGCCTTAATGAATCCCACATCTACGATGTGAAACGAAGCAAATGATTTTCTGGAAGTGAAAATGATTTGATGATACAAGGTTCAGGGTGGAGGTCATGAAAAATGGAGCGTGAAGGTATTACAATGGATGAGGCATTAGCTAGGTTGGTGAATTCTTTGAGCGACTTCTATTGAACATATCGATGACACTGTGATGGATCGATAGTGTTAACCCCAAAAATGGATGGTACGGAGGACCAATGGTGATATGACTGGTGCATGGAATAACCCAACCTGACTCAATTATGGCAATGGAGTGAAAGTGTCATGTTCAAGAGCGACCTACTACCAATAAAGTTAATCAAGTTTTCTTCCCTTTTTCCCCAGTCATTGTTGACCATTACCTCTTTATTTTTGTCAAGCTTGAGGAGGATAACATATGCTTGTTCTATAATTTTCCCTTCGGGCAAACCTGTCGCTATGTTTTAGCGAGCTTAGCGACAGTGAAACTCGCTCTTGTCTGGATGGATAAGTTTGTCACTATTGTTTTAACGAGTTTAACGACAAAGATAACTCAGTACTTTTCATATTTAGAGAGTCTGAAAGGAGACGGAAAGGAAACTCTAGTAGTCCTTTTTCGTGTTATAATCCCTTAAGTCCGAAAAAGTATAAAATAATACGAAAGGGATGACTTTTCAATAGTTTTAGCGAGTTGAACAAGACAAGCACTCGATCTTTTTGTGTAATGATCCCTCAGGTCCAAAAATATTAAAATATAGAGGAGGGATGGAGCTTCCCTTTACTTTAACAAGCTGGAAAGGCCAGTAGCTTGGAAATATTTTCATATTTTATGAGTCTAAAAAGAGCTTAAAAGAGACTCGTTTTTTAGGAACGAGTGATGTATCCGGGTAGCAACTGGTTCCAGGTAAGTTTGGAATTTCTCAAGCACGAAAGTGTAAAGAGGGTGGCTAACAGAATCACTCATCATAGCTGTTCCTCAAAAGGGTAAACAATCAAGTGGAGGCGTATGATCAGCTAAAAGAGTGGAGGTTATGATAAGAACATGACCAAGGCTCCAAAGGCTGATAGTAATGCGATCACAAAGGTTATTTACCGAAAGGCAGGTTTATTTTTTAATGAGCTTGAACCTTGTGCCAACATGTGCTCAGTGCTAGGTTTATTTTTTAACGAGCTTGAACTTTGCAGAAACATTGCTCATGATAATAGTCAGAGATGTTCAATTCACCATTAACACTATGTTATTTTGACGGTCGTACTACCTGTTCAATTGATCCATCAAATTGATTAGAAATGTAAATACATTCTTGAAAAATGAGTTAAAAACCAACATCTTATTTGAATTACGTGAACAGTAACATAAAAGTAGTTTTACCTCTCATTTTTACCATTTCATTCAAATTTGGGATTGTTGGAGCTCTGAAGGTGGACCTTCTGAAGACAAGACTGGGTCGACTGCCATCTTGACCTGCTGACTTTGGTCCGGTGTGGACTAAGAGG
>APFE031486858.1:20476-31877 GCA_000404065.3 Pinus taeda
AAAATAAAAAAAAAAAAAAAAAAAAAAAAAAAAAAAAAACATTTACAATTCCTTATCAATGGAGGCTAAATAATGTGAAGGAAGAAGGCTCCAATAATGATATACTGATCATAAGCAGCAAAAATATTGAATAGAGCTAAAAACAATGAAGAAAAAACCAAAATCTGGAGAGAGAACCAGTCTCATTGAATCATCGCACCTGTCCTTAAGAAAAACAAGGATGCATCTCACCTGTAGCACACAGGAGGTGTGATGCATCCAGACTGCCAATCAGAGACAATGTGATGGTCCAGGGATGAGATTGAACTTTGTTTTCACCCACAGTTTGCAGCTAAGTTCAGGGATTTAGGCCGAGCTTATGATAGAGAGTAAACACAAAGTATAGAGGTATGATCTAATGAGGTTATTGAGCTACCACCAGGGCAATTAGGATGTTTGCAAGCTAGATGTTCAGTTCATAAACCAACCTGGAGATTGGCTGAAGCAGCGTTGATCTACTTTGCAGCTGCATAGCAAAAGCAGTTCGAAGGCTAGCTGGATTAACTTCAGGCTCCGTCTGTAGTTTATAAATCAAACAATAGTAACAAACAAACAAACTATTCGCTCCCCAGGTTGTCACCATTTTGTTTTCGGGAAAACTAGTGTCTATTCAAATCTACTAGTCCCACTAAGACGGGTAGCTATCTTAGAAACAAACAATTCAAAGTAACTTGTGTTTTACTTTATGGGAGATATATGAGATGGAAGCAGAGAGCACCAACCTTAGTCTTTTGCTTGGCTCCTTGCTTGTTTCCTCTCTCCTTTGATAGAGCTTTTCCACTCCTTTCTCACTTGACCCACTTCAAAGAACACCTGTAGAGTCAAAGCAGCAAAATACCATCAAATCATAAAGATCTATGATACCATAAACAATGTAGAGTTAGATGTACATTAACCATACAAATGTATACACAAACACAAGATTTATAAATAAGCAAGCATATGGAGGAAAACTCAAATAGCTTTATTGATAGAAGTAGAAGAGAGGATTACAACCCCGCTATCTAATCTAGCGCCATCCTACCAGCATGAAAGCCCTCTTCACCTCATGAAAAGCTAGATCACCCAACAATACAATGTCTCACAGAGAAACCAACAACACTTCCTTACAAAATACAAAATTCTATCCTCTGGATCTCTAAGATGAGAGATCCATATATAGATATTTGCAGGGGGGTGAGTTAGCTTCTATTTTTTTTATTAGTGTCATTTCACTGATAGTTCTTGGTTCCACTTGGATATTTCATGATCTCTTACTCATCCCTGGGTGAATTCAGAGAGGCAAGTGTCATATGAGCAGTTTCTAGAAGATTCTCTGAGTTTCCACCTTGTTATCCGGGAATAGTGTCCACTCGGATGCTACTATTCCCACTAAGATGGGTGGCTATCTTAGAAACAAACAATCAAAGTCTACTATTGTTTCCTTTTATGAAAATAGACGAGAGGAGGACCAAGAAGACCAAAGAGTCTTGCGTTTGATTTCCTATCCTTCTTGATAGAGCTTCGTCGCTTCTTCTTTGTCTGCCTAGCTTCAAAAGAACCTGTGGAATCACAGCAACATACTACTATCCAAGAAACAAGGATCTAAATTCATAAATAATGCATGATCATATGTGTATTAACAATATACATGCATATATAAACAAGGACACAAGAATATGGAAGAAAACAAGAATAGCTTTATTAAGATAAAAAGTAGCCAGAGGATTACAACCATGTGCTCTGACCCAGCATCATCCTCCAGCTAGGAAGCCCTTCTTCACCTCAAGCAAAGCTTAGATCACACAACAGTATGAATGTACACTAGAAAACCAATAGCACTTCTCTATAAGATACAAAATTCCAGCCTCTGAATCTTTGTTATGAGGGATCCATATATAGATGATTACAGAGAGGTGAGTCATCTTCTGGGATCTTGATTAGTGTCCTCTCTCTGATAGTTCCTACTTCCACTTGGAGAATGATGATCTCTTACTCACCCCTGGTCGAAAATAAAGAGGCAAGTGTCAGACTGGAAGCTTCTGGAAGATTCCATGATCCTCCACCTCGCATTTTTGTCCCTGCCATTTGTCCATCCCCGACCATCGCAGCCTACAGAGGAGAAAATTAGTATGCATCGCACCTTGTACATTGGGAAGGTGATATGCATCGCACCCTCTACATTGAGCTTTCAGTATTGTCTAGTTTTGACCATTTATGAGCAGTTTTCAGTGGAGAAATTCTGCGAGATGATGTAATCTGTTGACCTTGTTCCTTTAGGTAGTGAAGAAACGCTTTTAGGGACTTAGGAGCCCTCAGTTTATGGACATTTATGATTGGGGTTGAAGTGCCCAAAAATGTCTATAAGAATAAGGAAATTCCTCTAGAAAGGGGGATGAACTAAAACCATAAATTTCCATCTCATAAACTGGTCGAAGGAAAAGACTACTTATAAAAGAGGAGGACTTCAAATTAGGATGCCTAACTTATTCAATAAAGCCTTGGGTACCAAGCTATTGTGGAGACTCATCACAGTGGAGTAAAGCTAGTGGAAACAAGTTATAGAAGGGAACTATTTAAACGTCCCCATAAAATACATTATTAGGATTAAATCCCCTTAAGACCTAGCTCCTCCATTTGGAACTATGTAAAAGTTCCCTCTCACTACTTAAAGACTTCCTATGTAAAATTCTTAGGAATGGAATGGATATAAAAATATGGTAAGAAAAACTATGCAACAATCCCCTTTTGAGCTCCTACATAGGCTTAGGAGCTCTTTGGTGGTGGTTTGCTTCAAGAATAATGGCAAGTCTTAACCACTTTTGTGAGTGGGATCAAGCTTCCAACCTTCGCAAAGGATGGTGATCCATTTCCTTTCCTCAAGACTTATTGGATTCTTAGAATTTTCCATCGTGAAACTCAAAGGATCTGCCCCTATTAGTTTAAATCCACTTGACTCTTTAGGAAGGGGCTTGACCTCCAAGTCTTACACTGTCAAAGTAGGATTTTCTCTTTTATTAGCTGAAACCAGTTTGAGCCTCCCTTGGCCTCCTTTGAAGATCATATAACAATTAGAGAGTCTCCCCAGGCTAAATTGTTTTAGGTGGACTCTTTTGGAAGACAAGATTTTAACCATTGAAAATATTAGGAAATGAGGAATTATAGACCCTTCTCGCTACTCTTTCTGCCTCAACTCTAAATAAAACACACATCACCTTTTCCTAGGTTACTCATTCACAAAAAACTATTGGTTAGCTCTCACTTGCCCTCTTCTTGTCTCTCTCCAGTTTGACATCTCCATGAATTCAGTCTTATAAATACCCATATTCCTTCAAAGGTAAATATGTCCTAAAGTAATTTTGGAAAATTCTCCCATCTCTTCTATGATAGCAAATTTGGATAGTAAATTTATGTTCAAAAATAAATCTATCAACGAAAGTCCTCAAAAAATCTTAGAGCTTATCCACTGAAGCAATTTTAATAAAAGGAGTAAATAATTTAGATAATTAAACATTCTCTATAGATGAAAAATGCTAGTTTGATTTAGTCTTGACAAAGGTCCCCAAATTTAATTCCATGATTGGGCCTTTGGCAAATCCTAACTCATGGAAGCTCAAAATAAATCACAAGGCCATCCAATTTTAATAAAAGGAGTAAATAAAAAGGACATTTAAATGCTCCCTTTAGATGAAAAATGTTGGTTTGATTCAGTCTTAAAAAAGATCCCCAACTTTAATTCCATGATAAGGCCTCTTGAAGATGCTAACTCATGGAAGATAAGAATGGATCATTAGTCCTTTGAGAAATGGAAAATGGAGCAACATCGGTTTGTATTATTTATATATGGAGCATCAAAAAAGAACCTAGGGACAATATGTGCAAGGGGCTTATTTTGAGCCTCAATAGAAAATAAGAAACAATTTTCAAATGGGAGCTAGTAAACAAAACCAGTAATAGAGCAGAGGCACTTACACTTTTTATGAGAGCTAAAATCACCAAAAAAAGGAACATAAATTCAATCGTAATAATTGGAGACTCTACATTGTTAATAGATTAGATGACACAAAAGAAGATGTTTAACAAAGTAGTTCTATCTCAAACTACCACTCATATCAATTCAGTCTTCAAATGTCTTAGATATTTGGATTTACCTATGAAGTGGACTGGACATCATTCAAATACCTCAGCATGCCCATCATCAAGAGTTCTCCTAAATCATAAATCTAGTTGGGAATGATTGAACAAATGAGGAAGAATACCAATTAATGGGGTTCCTAGTGGTTTAATTTAGTTGGTGGAGCCATCCTCATCAAGTCAGTCCTCTCTTCTCTCCCCATTTATCAATTTTCAATGTTACATGCACTAGTAGGAATCTTAAAGCAATTGGAGACTTTGATAAGGAAATTCCACTAGAAAGGGGGATGAACTAAAGCCATAAATTTCCATCTCATAAAATGGTCAAAAGAAAAGACTAATTAAAGAGGAGGACTTCAAATGAAGATTCCTAACTTATTCAATAAAGCCTTGGGTACCAAGCTATTGTGGAGACTCATCACAGGGGAGTAAAGCTAGTGGAAATAAGTTCTAGAAGAAAACTATTTAAACTTCCCGAGAAAATAGATTATTAGGATTAAATCTCTTTAAGGCCTAGCTCCTTTGTATGGAACTATGTAAAAATTGCCTCTTACTACTTAAAGGCTTCCTATGTAAAATTCTTAGCAATAGAAGGGATATAAAAATATGGTAAGACAAAATATGCAACAATCCCCTTTTGAGCTCCTCCATAGGCTTAAGAGATCTTTTGTGGTGGTTCAGTTTAAGAATAATGGCAAATCTTAACCAATTTTGTGAGTGGGATCAAGCTTCCAACCTTCACAAAGGATGGTGATCCATTTCATTTCCTCAAGACTTATTGGATTCCTATACTTTTCCTCATGAAACTCAAAAGGATTTTCCCCTATCAATTTAAATCCACTTGACTCTTTGGGAAGGGGCTCAACCTCCAAGTCTTACACTGTCAAAGTAGGATTTGCTCTTTTATCAACTGGAACCAATTTGAGCCCCCCTTTGCCTCCTTGGAAGATTATATAGACATTAGAGTCTCCCCAAGCTAATTTTTTTATGTGGACTCTCTTGGAAGACAAGATCTTAAGCATTGAAAATATGAAGAAAAGAGGAATTATAGACCCTTCTCACTACTCTTTCTCCCTCAACTTTGAAGAAAACATACATCACCTTTTCCCAGGTTACTCATTCACAAAATCCTATTGGTTAGCTCTCACTCTCTCGCTTCTTATCTCTCTCCAGTTTGACATATCCCTTTCTGATTTCCCAAGAATTCGGTCTTATAAATACCCATATTCCTTTAAAGGTAAATATGTCCTAAAGTGATTTTGGAAAATTCTCCCACCTCTTTTGTGATAGAAAATTTGGATAGTAAAAAACATATTTCTATCCAAAAACAAATCTATCAATGAAAGGAAAGTCCTCACAAAGCCTTGGAGCTTAGCCACTGAAGCAATTTTAATAAAAGGAGTAAATAAGTCAGATAATTCAACATTCTCTATAGATGAAAAATGCTAGTTTTATTTAGTCTTGAGAAAGGTCCCCAACTTTAATTCCATGATCGGGCCTTTGGCAAATCCTAACTCATGGAAGATCAAAATAAATCACGAGGCCATCCAATTTTAATAAAAGGAGTAAATAAAGAGGATAATTAAACACTCCCTTTAGATGAAAAATGTTGGTTTTATTTAGTCTTAAAAAAGATCCCCAACTTTAATTCCATGATAAGGCCTCTTGAAGATGCTAACTCATGGAAGATAAGAATGGATCATTAGTCCTTTGAGAAATGGAAAATGGAGCAACACCCATTTGTATTATTTATATATGGAGCATCAAAAAAGAACCTAGGGAAAATAGTTGCAAGGGGGTTATTTTGAGCCTCAATAGAAAATAAGAAACAATGTTCAAATGGGGGCTAGGAAACAACACCAATAATAGAGCAGAGGCACTTGTGCTTTTAATGAGAGCCAGAATCACCAAAAAAAAGGAACATAAATTCAATAATAATAATTGGAGACTCTACATTCTTAATAGATTAGATGATACTGAAGAAGATGTTTAACAAAGTAGCTCTATCTCAAACTACCGCTCATATCAATTCAGTCTTGAAATGAGAAAAAAATGTCCAATTCTACCATGTTTGTAGAGATAATAATCATAGGAAAGACTAATTCACTAATAACGCTTGCTTGGACCAAACTACAAGGTGAAGCCCAAATCAACAAATCAATCTAGAACAGCCCCATTCCATAAATTTCCAAGACAAGTAGAACTCAATGAACAATCATCCAAAAAACTATTTAGTTGGAAAATCCTTCATCAATGGTCAAACAAAGGAAATCATAATCAATGTTGTTTGGCTCAAACCATAGCTAATTGCAACTAGTAATCCACAACTATGGAGCCTTTATAATTCGTATTTTGCATATTTCTATTTATGTTAGGCCTACATATTAGTAAATATAAAGAAATTGGAAATATAGTTACTAGTATAATGAAAAACTTATTAATATAGCTCATAAAAAGCCTTTGGAACCTACTCCCCTAAACATTTTTGTATTTCCCTATTTGGGAACTTTTTTAAACTTAATACAAACAACCATTTCAATAACCAAAAAAGGACCTACATCAATTCCAACCAAATTGTAAACGAATTTATATAAATCCCAAAACCCAAAAAAAACAAATGCCTATTTTTAATGATACCCTGAAGAGCATGAAAATTCATATTAACTTTCACTAAGACTAGAACGAGAAGCATTAAAAAACATATTGTATAAAGAATATAAATCAAAATCATTACCATTAAAATGTTGAATAGTATTATAACGTAACTTAAAATATAATCGTGATTGAAACATCTCCTCCCCTAATAAATAAGTGGCAATCAATATTTAGTAACTCTTCAAAAAAACTACAAATAAAAAAGTTAAAAATTATAATTATATATATATATATCAATATATAATAAATATATAATATATATATAAATATATATAGTAATTAAAATGAATATATATATTACACTTGTATTTTTGGGCATTGATATTCTCCTTATTGTAATGTTAAAATTCAAATTGAGAAATATGTGAGCACTTCAAGGTGTTGACTTCATATTGGAAAAGTTATTGTTTAATTCTTTTTATATAAAACAATAAGGGTAAATATCACTTCATGAAATTTGAATTGAGATCGAAGAAAAGAATTCCATATTTAATATTGATAACAAGTAAAAGTTATAAGTTGATAATTTTAATTATATCTATTTATTTAATGTAAACTATAAATAATGATTCAGTGTCTCAATATTTAAAAATTTATAAACAAAGCGTATATTATTATATTATTTTGTATTTAGAAAAATAAACTTAATTTTGTTTAACGTATTTAAATTATTAAATATTTATAAGAAATACAAATATTATTGTTATTTTCTATTTTATATTATCATGTTGTTCGGTATTAATGAAAATACATATTAATAGTTTTTTATTTTAAGAAATTTTTATATATTTATACATTTTTTTATCCAATTTTAATATTTCATTTAAGCATTTGACATGTTACACAAAGAAATTAATGGGGTTAGGTCGAACGAAGGATTTTGTAAATGTTTTATATTAGAAAGTTAAAGTATTTGCTGAGCAATATTGAGATCACAGTCACAAAACTCAATTCACCGACCTAGTATGTTTGTGGGAGTTTTTGGGAGTGTAGTGGAAGTAGTTCTACCAATTCTTCTAACATACACAAGATTTTTTTTAAGAATTTATTATATTCTCTAAAATACATCATATCTTAATAATTATAACAAATTTCTAAAAAATAATTCACAATTTAATAATTACATAAAAAGAAACTAAAAAAAACTAAAAGGTAATAAAAAAAACAAGTTTATAGATTCTCAATCCCTCAAAAAAACTCTAAATAACCTGGTATAGTAGAGATGTTGTAATGTCTCGTCTAACTTGGTCAAATTACATAAACATAAAAATTAAAATTAAATAAAATAAACTAATAATTAATATTTGCATTCTAGATTTTCAATAAAACTAATTTTTATTTCTTTAATAAAATTAATCATTTTTTCATTGCACTCAAAGGTGCTCTCTAACCCACTACTCTAGAGATGTGTAACCTAATGCAATGTAAATATATTGACTACATCAAAATTAAAATCGAAATTAAAATTAAAGTTAAAATATGGTAGAGATGTCTAACTTCATGTAACTTGATGTAATATAAACTTACTAACTTAGTGAAAGTGAAATAAAAATATCCCATGGTATTGACCTATGGTATTAAGGACCCATGGTATTGGCCCATGGTATGAATCTTTTAGATACATAATTTGATGTAAAAAAGTATGGATTTTAATCCATGTAGCTTGTAAAAGTAAAACTTTTTTATGGATATGCTTAGACATTTATATGGATGTGTTCTCTCAACCTATGTCTTTTTTATGAATTGTTTTTGTCCTTATCCCTAAGTTGTGGATGATAATGTGAGTAGTTTTTTTTATGAATTATTTTTGTCCTTATCCCTAAGTTGTAGAAGATAATGTGAGTAGTTCTTTTTTATGAATTGTTTTTGTCCTTATCCCTAAGTTTTCGATGATAAAGTGAGTAGTTTGTAAATTGTTTCATGCAACTACGTGATCTACATTGAACTCCCATGTTTACCATGTGACTGTGGTGAGAGAAGAGATGACAAAGGTTGTAGATGCATGTGGCATTCCATAAATGGTTGGACTTAGTCAACTCCCGTGTGTTACCATGTGGCTGTGGCAAGAGAAGAGATGACAAGGGTTGTAGATGCTTGTGGCATTCCATAAACGGTTGGACTTAGTCATCGCGCTCCTGAAGGCTATTATGTGATTTAGGAAGGTGTTTTTAAGAATAAGTGTTTTTAATAAGAGTAGGGTTAAAGGGATGTGATTTAGGAAGGTTCTTTTAAGAAGGGGTGTTTTTAAGAAGAGTAGGGTTAAGTAGGTATACATAACTTACACAACAATAAGCTAAGATGAAAAATAATTTCTTCTTCATTCTAATGGTTTTTTTTGTGTAGTATATTCTCTTAATTTATGTGTAATAATGTGCTATAGTAATGAGCTATGATGGATCTAGGATGGTAAGTTTAGAAATGAATAAGCTTAACTATGAAGGTGAGCTAGGGTGAGGGGAGGAGTTGGGGGAAATATTAGGTAAAATGTAATTATTACATTTTATCTAATATTTTCTAGCTTCATCCACTTTTTACTAGGTTGTAAGAAATATTGGATAAAAGATAATAGTCTAATATTACATTTTACACAACTCAAGTGGTCCAATTTTTGTTGTAATTTTTCTTTATATTTTAAGTTTAAAAGTAAACAAATTCAACTATAAAATTAGCAAAGTTGAGGGGAAATATTGAGTAAAATGTAATATTTAGGCTCGGAAAATATGTGGTTAAATATAGTAATATCACATTTTGATAAGTATGCTTTGGGTAGTAAATATTGGGTAAAAAATAACATTAATGTTATATTTTATCCAAGACTTCCCTCAATTGTTGACTTTTTACTAAATTTTTTCTTTATATTTGAGGTTCATATCTAAAATTAATTTCTATGTAAACTTTTGATCTCACTACAATAAGAGATGTTGTAATGTTTAATATTTTAATTTGGTAAAAATAAAATTAAAGTAAATTTAATAAAATAAAAAACATTAAATTAATAATTATATTTATAACTATACTTATAATTAAATTTAATTACTAATTAAACTGTCTAAATTTGGAATCTACCAAGCACTTAGAGGGATCATATCTCTTTATGCTTTAAAAAGAGTTTTCATCTCAAAAAAATTGATCTCTCTAAGGTTGGTAAATATGGAGTTCACATGGATATATCTGAGTATTAATCCTTATCTCTACTAACAATTAAAAAGTGTTAATAAACTCTACTAATGATCCGAATGGAAAATGGCATCAACCCATGGTACTCATCCACCCATATTATTCATTGACCCATGGAATTTACCCATGGTATTGTAAATGGCATCCCCCTGTGGAACTGTAAAATCCACCCATGGTATTCATTCACCCATGGAATTTACCCATGGTATTGTAAATGGCATCTGCCCGTGGTATTTGTAAAATCCACCCATGGTATTCATTCAACCCCATGGAATTGACCCTGGTATTGTAAACTGAAAATAAGTATATAGTAACAAGTACATTTTGTAAAAGGACAGATGGTCCGCCACAATGTAGCCTTTACAATTATTATCGTTTTAAAAAAAGTTTCTTGGTGGTTTTGTTTATTGGGCTTCTCCTCTTATTTTTCTTCTGGCAATCAAGTTTCAGATCTTGGGGGTCTCTACCCCAAGATCCATTTCAAGTTTTCAGATCTTGGGGGTCTCTCCTCCCAAGATCCACTTCAATCTTTTAGATCTTGGGGGCCTCCCCTCAAGATCCGGATCAGTGGTATCAGAGCAGGTTATGATTCCATGGGAATGAGTGTTTGATGCATATTTCAGCTTCAAATTTTGCAGCGATATTCAATAAACTTCAGGAATTTTATTTTTTTTGGACAGCGACTTTGCAGATAAGATCTGTAAGTTTTGGTTTAAGATCTGTAAAATCTGATTACAGATCTGTATTCTTTGTGAAAAAATAGCCTATTTCAAAAAAATAATCGGTCAAATCGGAGTCCGGATGAAGGAGATATCGCTGATTTAAAAATCAGTGGGGTTGCAGATAATTTTTCAGGGCAGCGAGTTTGCGGCACAGATCTAGACGTCCTGGTGAAAGCTCTACAAAATATAATTGTAGATCTGGATTCCTCTCAAAAAATCACCCAATTTCAAAAAAAAAATGGGTCGAATCGGAGTTCGGATGTGGGAGATATCGCTGATTTAAAATCAGCTATTTTATCATAATTTTTGTGACGGCGGAACTGTTGCAGCACGAATTTGAGATCTCAGAGTGCCCAGATAAGGATTTCCATCACATGGGAAGATGAAAAATGGTCCTTCTACTTCTAAAAACAGGTTATAATAAATATTCTGAGTTATATTGGCCGAGTTATGTCCATTTTAATTCTGGAGCAGCATTCGGAGTGGGTTTCCATTGGAGACGTGCCCTCCCACCCCACTTTAGTAGGCACCTGCTTCACATTCATCAGTTTCAACATAGCAGCAATCGGATTGGGTTATTTGGAGATGTGCCCTCCCACCCCAAGCTATGTAGGCACCTGCTACTTCATCAGCAACCAACATCACGGTTGTGGGTCATCCACAAACCCACACTTCATCGAAGTCCATTTGCTAGG
>APFE031486867.1:0-91529 GCA_000404065.3 Pinus taeda
GGGTTTCAAATTTTATGAAGATTTGGGCTCCCAAAAGCTCAAAATACATGCAAATTTTGACTTTCTGCCCCTTTTTTGAGTTGCAGAAAGCAGTCTTGGGAGATTTGATTTTTGAGGGGTCAAATCAACTCCAAATTAAGAAATTCTAGTTGGGTTGGAAAGTATACTTTCAGACCTTTCCAGCGAGCTATCCTGCACCTAATTTGGACACCGGGAAGGTCCTCAAACAGAGCTACAAAAAGGTGCAACCACTCGAGCCAGAGGTGCGACCACTTAAGCAAATTTGCCAGTTTTTGACCAGTTCAGCCAGCAAAGCACTGTTTTCACTTTGGTTGACTATTTGGGCATGTAAATGATGGATTCTTGTGTAAATTTCATGACATTAGATACTTTTACTCTTCTTTACCACTTCTAGAAGCTTTTTTGATGTAAATAGTAAATATTTAATGCATGGATAGGTTTCCTAAGTTTTAGAGGCAAGTTGTTGAGCTGGCCTATTATTTAGTGATTGGTTTAGAATTAGTTGCAACAGCTCCTAGGAAGCTGAGCTTGACCCCTAGAGGTGGGGAAAGAAGTTAGACCTTCTATATTATGCCTTCTCTTACTCATTTTCAGGGTTGGACTCTAAAGGGAGAATCTCTATTGTATTTTTGACTTGTATTTCTGCAATTTGAGGAAAAGGAAGGCCAGGGTTTTGCAGACTTCATTGTGGATTCTTGTTGGATTATTATGTTGATGGTGTGTTTCCTACTTGTCATTGTAAGTGTGTTTATGTGTTCCATTTCTTAATCTCTTGCTGCTATTTAAACAAAAGAAGTGATAAAGTTTGAATTCATGCATGCCATGCTCAGCTTTTAATTTTGTTTAAAATTTATGTTTTCCACTGTCTAGAGAGGATTCGAATTCATTTTTCACCCTCTTTAGCCTCTCTCCTTTCCTCCTTGATCATCTTTTTCAGCTAAAGGCATTAGCATAAACTCCTACCTTGCCCCAAAGACACACCTGCAAAAACTGAGCTCAATCCCCGCACCCTGAATTGCACTCCCTCCAATTGCCGCCAAAAAACCCAAAAACTTCAACTCAATCCCCCTTATCAGTTTACTAGCCTAAAATCCTTGTTCCTAATTGGTCAACTCATCCTATTGACAAAATCCACCGAGTTTGACCCGAGAGAGCCTTCTCATACCTCGTAGGGCTAGCTACGAGGTGAAATGGTATGATTTAGCTTTGAGGTTTGTCTATCTCAGCCTAGGTGAAATCTCAAACGCTAACAGAACTCATGACCATCTCCTTTAAGGCCAGTTTTTTGGGTTTACTGGCTAAACCCCTACAATTCCAGGATGACAAAATCATTTGATTACATTCTCTTGGGGATGCACTGCTCTAAGTGCCCCATGGATTGACATCTGTTTCCCGTCTACCACATCAAACTTCGCTTTTACCCGTGCTTTAGATAAGTTAGACTTTCTACCCCTCACTTTTCTTTTCAAGCTTTGAGGGGAGGTCAGACCTATTCCGCTAATCGATCCTAAAATCCCCAGTTTTTTATCTAAAGATCGAAGATTATAGTGACATGCAGGAGTGGAGGAATCTAGTTTAACTTCCTCATTTAGGTCATCTTCATGGTTTAGATCTAATGAAGGTATAGCATCCGTGAGGTTTTCAACATGATTTTCAACATGAGTTTGATCATCAAGCATGCAATTTTTGCGATGTGAACCAGTAATCAAGCAATCATCTTTAATTTCAGAAGGAGATAAAGATGGGTTACTTGAGTCTAGTCTCATACCCGTTAAGTCTTCAACAGGGTTTGCATTTGTGGAAGGTGCTAGTCCTTTGAATGACTCCTGGATCAAACTTTCATTGCTGGGCGCTGTTCCGACCATTCCTTTCTTGCATGAAGAGATATTTGAGGCATGATCTATTGGCTTCCCCTCCTGATTTTTATCCACATCCATAGCCTCCACCTCCTCATTCTCCTCTGTCTCAGTCTGAAAAGGCTGATTCTAATATGCTTCCTTGCCCTCCTCTTCAATCATCTTTTGTTGCCTTCTTCGACGCTTCCCCAGTGGGCAGTCTCTGGCTAGATGGCCATAGACATGGCATCTATGACATCTGAAGGGTAGATGTTCATAGTCCAAAGGCTCCTCAAAGATGTAATCTTTGTACTGAATTTTAATTGTCTCCGCAAGACCGCCTCTAGGGTTTAAGCTAACCAAGATCTAAGCCATCGCTTTGTTTTGAGTTTCAATAAAGGACATGTCCGCCTCCAAGTAAGTGCCCAGAATATTCTCGATAAAATTAAACACCGATTCCACCCAAAGGAAGGAGGGCAATCCCGGTGCCCGAACCCAAACTGGAAACACATCTGTCCTTTCATGCAATGCATCAAACATTGGGCTGCATCGCTTGAATAACACTGGGTAATTCCCAAAGGCCCAATTCCTCTCTACTACCCAATCCACCGCTTCTTTGTTTTCAAATCTCACCATGAACCATCCTTTAGCTAGGGCCGAGAACTTGAAGTTTTTTACTAGGTCTGTCTCCCTAGTTTTTGATGAATTGGGTTGTGTATTTCTTGCCCTCGCTCTTCCAACCAGGGTACATTCAGCTACTTCTAAGGCTTCTTCCACCTGCACGTCCATTCCCAGCACTAAGTTAGATTCGAAATCTTTCTTCTTAATGGGTTTCTTTTTTTTCCTTTTTTCCCCTGTCTTCTTTATCTCAAAACTCTCCTCGTTGGTTTGAGTGCTCACGGCATTCTTGTTTATCCCCTCTTTCTTCTCATGCACTTCTTGTTCTGATGTAGGGTTCCTCTGAGCGATGGTATCTGGAGTTGATTTGCTGCCTGAACCTTTGACTAACCCTTCTGTGGTATCAATAACCACATCTTGCCTCCCAAAACCTGATCCATTGTGGTTTATTCTCGATTCCAATATCCCTCCTACTCCAATATCAACCGGTCCTACAATCTGACTAGGGATTACCAGACTTTTGGCAGAGACAATTCTGGTGACTGTCGGCGCCCTTTCTGTCTCAGCACTGTTCTGAAACCCTTGAATCAAGCCAAAGTTTACAATATATTCAAGGCCTCTTGATAAGAGGGAACCCGATGTAGACGCCTTCCCTTTACTTCCTTGTAGCGAGAGAGGGGTTCCTACTTGATGAAATCTCTCCTTCTGAAAGCATGCCTCCTGAAATCCCTTAGCACCGAGACTGTGCAGTCCGACCAAATCTAGATGCCCTTCTAGTGAGCCCTTAGAAAACCTGTTACTCCCTATCTCTCCCGATGGGAGTTTCTCATTCCTTTGGCTGCCTAAGGACCCAAAATACCATTCAATATTCTGAGCGGTTAGATCTTTTCCCCACACCGATAAGATGTCCTCCGGTGCTGGATCCAAGTCAACAACTTCTCTCGGGTTAAACATGGTTAATATTCCCTACAAACAAAACCAAAAAAACTGCAAACGGCTTGATCCTTCCAGCAAAAAATAATGTAGCAGCTCGGGTCTTCCGGATATGGTGCCAGCGCATTAGCTCTCATCTCTTTCACAGTGATAAGCCCTTTTTTCCAAAAACTACTTTGCAAGTTCCCCCAGCGGTCTCCATCAATACTTTTTGTCTGCCACTTGCCTCGCTAGCAACCACACTGTCCTGCTTCGTACAATAGAGTCTCTATCATCATTCTCCGTACCCATGCCTACAAGGGTCTAGGCCCTCGGCCTAGTTGGCTGTGGTTCAGACGTTCCTTCCTGTGACCAAACCCTCATCGCGTCTCCAACCAGCCCCCATAAAAATTAACTTAGTTACCTAAAAATGTATTCCGACATCGTCATTGTGTTGTCAAGGCATTGCAGGTGAATTCACCAACTATAAGGTCTTGACCATTTACCAATATGTAGATTAGTTATAATAAATATAGTAGAAATTAATATAACAGCCATTCAAAAAGTGTCCACAAGTCTATATTAAGACTAATCTTGATGATTCATGGGATGGTGTATCAACTTGTATCATGCTTTATCCCAATAATCATTGAATCTCATAATATTGCTATGAGGTTCTATTCAAATTATGGCAATTTATAAGACTTGTAGCCTTCCACTATTTGCATAAATCTCTAACTTCAATTGGCAGACTAAGTCTAGGTTAATTAGTATATGTTTAATGAAGGTATTTATTTTCCTCAATCCAGATTCAAAAGATCTTGCAAACATTTTTTCATAGGCATGGGCTCTTATAGGTTATCCATATTCTCTATTTTCTTAGTTTGATTGATATTAGAAGTCTCATGCTTATAAAACACACACATATTGTTTGGTGTGTGTTATATTCTTTCCATGACTACTACACCCACCCCTTATACATTGTGTCGGGTGCAGCAAGGGGGTGGTAGTGGGGTAGTACCCCGGCAAAAAAAATTTGGACCCTATATTACGTGGGCAGACCTACCTATGGTTTTGTGCATGGATTATGCACATGGTTTTGGGCATGATGGTTTTATGTCCATGGTATTTTGTATATCCAATCAAGGGAACTACGATTATGTTCTAATCCAGGGTTAATGGATGCTTCTGCATGTATATATATTTATTGTAACATTGGAAGGAATATAATGAAAAATCAATTTGGTAGTCCCAGTTTTGGGATCCAGGGGAAAATATTTGTGTATATCTGTTTTATGTTTTATGCTCTTGCCATTGTTTATTTTCTGCCTTTAGATTGTAGGTATTTTATGTACAAGGTTAAAAGCTACTTTTGGTATCAGAGTTGTTTTGGCTTGATGGGGATGCCTTTGCTGTTGAGGGGTTTTGCTCGGGCCTGTGGTAGACCCCGTTTAGTGGTAGATCTACGAGATCAATTCTTGTGGTGAAAGAAGATGGTGAGCAATGGAAAGATAGAGATCAAGAAATTTAATGGTTAGAGTTTTGAGTTGTGGAAATTCAAGATGGAGGATCTTTCGGTGGATAAAGATTAGTTGATCACGGTAGATCTAGGTACTAAACCAAAAAGAATGTTAGTTGAATACTGGGAGAAGTTGGATCAAAAGGAAAATAGCACAATACGATTATGTGTCTCAGATTCAGTAGTGTTAAATGTATAAGGGGAAGCTTCGATGAAGGCTTTGTAGGAAAAATTATGGACTTTGTACCAATCTAAGTCTCTAGTGAATAAATTGTTCTTGAGGAAAAAGATGTATAACCTGAGGATGAAAGAGGGAGACTTGGTGACAGAGCACTGGACAACTTTAATATTGTGGTAAGCTAGTTATTATATGTTTATATTAAAATTTCAGATGAAGATAAGTGCATCAGTTTGTTCTATTCTCTACCAAATTCATGGGATAGTCTAGTTGTTGCAATAGGTAGCAATGCAACTATCTTGCAATATGATGAAATAGTCTCATCCTTGTTGTCAGAGGAGATGAGATGGAAAAATATGGAGGGCCAAAATGGTGATGCCATGTCTGTATGAGGATGTTCCAAAAATAGAAACAAAAATAAGTCCTCGAGTGGGAGATATACATCTAGAGGGAGATCTAAATCTCTAGGAAAACTTGTAACTATGCGCTGGAAATGCGGAAAGGAAGGGAACTTGAAAAGGGACTGTAAATATAAATATCCTAAGAAAGGAAGTGGATCTGATGATGCTCTTTCTGAAAAGGCAAAAAGCACCTCAGATGAAGGTGGGGATGTGTAATTGGCTTCTTCTTCAAGTACACATGTAGATCATGAGGCATGGTTGATTGACTCAGGTGCATCCTTTCACTTCACTCCCCATATATAGTGCTTCTGCAAGTATGATAAATATGATGGTGGTGATGTCTTCTTAGGGGATATAGGAAGGCTAGAATTGTTGGTTGTAGAAAAGTCAATTTGAAGTTGCAAGGTGGAAGGATTAGAACACTTCTGGGTGCTCTACATATTCCTGCATTGGCCAAAAATATGATCTCTATAAGCAAGTTGGATGATGGAGGTGTTAAAATAGTTTTCAAGAAATATACCTGCAAGATGGTTCGGGGAGCACTCGTTTTGATGTGGGGAGTTCAGACTGGAAATTTGTTCAAGATTCAGGGTAGCAGTGTTATTGATGGGTGCAACAATTTGTGGTTCTTGAAAGTGGAGTAGAAAATCTAGTGGTCTTTGGAGAAAATAACATGCTATGGCATCAAAGGCTTAGACATATTGGAGAGAAGGGCCTTCGAATACTTCATGGTAGTGGTATGGTAGAAGGTATGTCTAATTTCTCTCTAGATTTTGAATTTTGTGAAGATTGTGTATGTAAGAAGCAAAATTGGGTGAGTTTCCCCTTTGGTGCTAACAGGGTGAAACATATATTAGAGCTTATGCACAGTGATGTGTTTGGACCTGTGTCAGTTCCATCACTGGGTAAGTATGTGTACTATGTATCATTTATAAATGAATTCTCAAGGAATACATGGATATATTTCCTCAAGAATAAATATGAAGTCTTTGACAGATTTAAAGAATTCAAGGCTCTAGTGGAAAACTAGACAAAGAAGATGATAAAGGTGTTGAGGACAGATAACGATGGAGAATTTTGCAAGAAGTAATTTGAAGAGTTTTGTAAGAAGTTTGGTATAGCACGGTAGAAGATTAATCTATACACACCTCAGCAAAATGGATTTGCAGAAAAAATGAACAGGACATTGATGGAAAAAGAAAGAAGCATGCTCAGTGGTGTCGGGTTAGGACAGGAATTCTGGGCAGAGGCGGTGGAGACTGCATGTTACCTAGTCAACAGATCACCTTCATTAGTGTTGGAGGATAGTAATCCAAAAGAGGTATGGACTGGTAAGAAACCCTCCCTTTCACATTTGAGGGTATTTGGATGTGATGCATATGGGCATGTTCCAAAGGAGAAAATAACCAAGATGGATAGTAAATCTGAAAGGTGCATCTTTATTGGATATAAGGATGGTTTAAAAGGTTATAAGATTTGGAACCAAAAAATAGGGAAGGTTGTGTACAACCACTATGTGGTTTTTAGAGAGGTGAAAGATGTTATTAAACATGAAGTCCTACCCAAGGAACCTGAGAAGATAGAGTTTGAGCTAAAGGAGGAAGAATCAGACTCTATGATAAAAGAGGAATCAGAAGATGAAGAGCCACAAACTCCAGCGGTGAGAAAATCAGTTCGAAAGAGAAGGTAGCCATAAAGGTATATTCCATCTACTTTCTATTCAAATTTTTCTTTATTTATTACTGATGATGATCCAAGAACTGTGAGGAAAGCAGTAGATTCATACGATGGAAAACTCTGGAAAGAGGCCATAGTTGATGAAATGGCATCTTTGCACCAAAATGAGGCTTGGGATCTGGTGGAGTTTCTGGCTGGAAGGAAACCCATTGGCAAAAAATGGGGGTTTAAGAAGAAGATGAATGTAGAAGGCAAGGTGGAGAAAAACAAAGCTTGGTTGGTAGCAAAATGTTATTCATAGTTGTCGGGAATTGATTGTGGTGATATTTTTTCTCCTATTGCCAAGGTAGCTTCTATTAGATTACTTTTATCTATTGTTTTTGCTTTTGATTTTGAGGTAGAATAGATGGATGTGAAGACAACATTTCTTCATGGGGATCTAGAATAAGAGATCTACATGAAGCAACCTAAAGGCTCTGTGGTGAAGGGTAAGAAATAACTAGTATGCAAGTTAAAGAAGTCTTTGTATGGGTTAAAACAGTCACCAAGGATGTGGTATCAAAAAAATTGATACATATACACAGGGACTTGGCTTCACTAGAAGAAAAGCAGATCACTGTGTGTATTTTAAATTAATTGGTGACCATGTTATTTATTTGGTCTTGTATGTGGATGATACGTTGTTGATTAGAAATAACAAAGAAATTATCCAGGAATTGAAGACCCAATTGTCCTCCAAATTTGACATGAAAGATCTTGGTGCTGCGAACTATATTTTGGGCATTGAAATTAACTGAGATAGGGAAAAGAGGAAGCTCTGGTTAAACCAGAGGAAGTATGTCAAAACAATATTCTAGAGGTTTAATATGCACGATAGTAAATTGGTGAAGGTTCTTATTCATGTAGGTGTAAAGTTATTTGCTGAACAGTGTCCGAAGACACAAGAAGAGGAAGAGGACATGTCCCATGTTTTGTATGAAAGTGCAGTTGATAGCCTGATGTATGCAATGGTCTATACTATACTAGACATTGCACATGCAGTGGCAGTATTGAGTAGGTTTATGTCAAAACTAGGGAAGGAGCATTAGATAATAGTGAAGTAGGTTTTCAGGTATTTGCGTGGCACTAGTCATTATGGGTTGTGCTACCAAGGAAGACCAAGATTTGAAAAAGTTTTGGGCATCCATGCCTTTGTTGATGCAAACTGGGTTGGAGATATGAATCAGAGGAGATCTACAAGTGGGTATGTGTTTAACCTATTTGGAGGTGTAGTCAATTGGATGAGTAAGAGACAGTTTGTAGTGGCCATTTCAACTACAAAGGAAAAATACATGGCAAACACTCATGCAAGCAAGGAATAAATTTGGTTGCAGAGATTGTGTTCAAGTATGGGGTTAGTACAATGAGCTATAAGGATATAATGTGACAGTCAAAGTGCAATTTTTTTGGCAAAGAACCCTGCTTATCATTCGAAGACAAAGCACATTGATGTTCAGTATCACTTTGTGAGGGATATGGTTGAGGACAAAAAGGTGTTTCTGGTAAAGTTGGACACTTTGAATAATACTATAGATGCATTGACAAAGTTTGTGAGCTCTGAGAAGTTCTCTTGGTGTAGAGAAATAATGGGCATTGTAGGGTTGGATCAGTGATTAAGCTCTCATGTGGCCCCCTGATGGAAAGAAAACAACAAGTGGGAGAATGTTGGGTGTGTGTTATATTATTTCCATGACTACCCCACGTGTGGGGGGGCGAAAGACTCCCATGTATGTTGCGTCGAGCACAATAGGGGGGTTACAGGGGCTGCCCCCCCTGTCGGGGGGTAAGCAGGCAAGTAGTAGCCCCCTTGAACAGGGTCTGTGGCAGTGCCTGGGAAAAAAAATTTAGACCCTATATTAGGTGGGCAGACCTAGCTATGGTTTTGTGCATGGATTTTGCACATGGTTTTGGGCATTATGGTTTTGTGTCCATGGTATTTTGTAGATCCGCTCAAGGGAACTATGGTTATGTTCTAAACAAGGGTTAATGGATTGGGGTTTATGGATGCTTCGACATGTATATATATTTATTGTAACATTGAAAGGAATATAATGAAAAATAAATCTGGTAGTCTCGGTTTTGGGATCTAGGGGAAAATCTTTGTGTATATATGTTTTATGTTTTATGCTCTCGTCATTGTTTCTACTTTTAAGGATTCGTTTGCAGGCAATTTCTGTACAAGGTTAAAACCTACACATACACATATGTCAATATTTATCCAATATTAATCATTAATATATATGCATCAATCATAGCTCTTGGTTTCTATACTCTTGTTCAGACTTCGGATCTTATAGATGTATGTGCAAGACCAATTTGTCCTATTCAAGTACGTTGACTGTAGTTTTCAAACTAGGTGTGATATTTTAACAATGTGTTTTCAACCTTAATTTGGATACCCTATTTAGAAAGTGAATTTCAATCTTTAATCATGATCAATATTTATTTCTAGATTTTTGAAATGGTGCAGTGATTCAGATGCCTAGTTTCAAAAACAATGCTCATGCATGTCATTTGGATGTGACCTAATTTATTGAAGGATAAATGCACAATTATTAATTTTCCAATGCTATTAAATTTCTCATTTTAAGAGTCTAAAAATATTATTGACTACACCCTCCCTTAAATATTTTACAAACCCCTCTTATCTATTCCTCTAAATCCCTAAGTATTTTGTGTCTATGATTAATGGATGAATGAATGAATGTTATATGTTAATGAATAATTGTTATATGTCTCTTTATGTACATGATGTTGTTTCATATTATGTAAACATATTTTTTTATGATAAAATTTATTGAGATGAAATATTTTGTGGATTTACAAATTAATGAATGTTTTCTATTTGTTTTTTTTGTATCTTAATGTCTTAATTTCAACTATTTCCTATATAGTAGATCGATTGGGTATTGGAGAATTAAGAGTGATGTGTGGGGGGGGGGGGGAGATGAGAGCTTCCACCTTCATGTGGTTGGCCCTATTCAGTAGAAAATAAATTAGTATTTGGATCATCTTCGAGAAAAATGTCATCAATCCAACATAGCAACAACAAAGTCAATGTTGACTTCATTTTTGTTTCATCGAGTGGAGGGAGGTTTTCTCGACCAAGATTAAACTACTCCAACAATTTATTCTCGAAATCAAGAAGATCTCATTCAAGTATTCATATTGTCTATATTAGAATCTCCATATTAGAATGATTTTGTTTCATAGTGTACATATTAGAATCTCATATTTCCTTTGTTGTCCTCTTCTTGGAAAATACAATGTTCAACTATTGTAGCATCTCCACAATCCATTAGTGATTCATATTAAAAACAAAATGACACACATTAACAAAACCTAGAACTGGTCTTCAAACTTTAAAAAAGGAATCAATTACCATAATATCAAATGGAAAAGTATAATTCTGCAGATACTTTTCAAACAAAGCGTCAATATTGATCAAGACATTCAATATTGCCTCTCATCTTCACCAGTAGTGTTTGGGGCATCTATGAATTCCAAACATACTACTGCATTGATGTCATACACACTACTGGTGAAGATGAGAGGCAATATTGGTTGTCTTGACTAGTATTGACGCTCTGTACGAGAAGTATCTACAAAATTATGTAGAAATTTTGAATAATATAACACTTATTCACAGAGATTATCCTGATTATACACTATTTTCGGAATGCATGCATAATACATAACCTCCTCTACCATTGATCATCAATTTGCGGAATAAAAAAAGAACAATCGCATGCGCACATTGAAACATCAATCACACATATCAACACAATATGTAATGGCGAAAGCATACAGCTGAAAACCCCCAACTATATGTATATTATAATGATAGATAACATGTAACAATACATAGTACAATACTCCTCACAAGTACTCAGTACTATCTCCACATGCTACACACAAACTAGCTCAGATCTTAACAAGCCACGAGTTCAAATCTCCTCCACTGTTTGCCTGCCTCTACTATGCAATCCAAGTTGAGAATGGATCAGATCCAAGTTCGAATTCCCTTGGCTTGTACTGCGCAATCCTCATTGGAAATCTCAATCCTCATTGGCAAATTTATTTAGATGAAATATTTTGTGGATTTATGAATGAATGTTTTATATTTTCTTTTATGTATCTTAATGTCTTTCTTTCAACTATTTCCTATATAGTATATAGATTGAGTACTGGGGAATGGAGAGTGATGTGAAAGGGGAGGGGCCATGAGAGCTTCCACCTTCATGTGGTTAGCCTTGTTAGTGGAGAATAAATTAGGATTTCGATAATCTTGGAGAAAAACACCCTCAATCCAACAGAGCAATAACAAAGTCAATGTCAACTTCGTTGTTGCTTCGTCGAGTGGAGGGAGTTTTCTCGAAGATTAAACTACTCCAACAATTTATTCTCGAAACCAAGAGGAGCTCATTCAGGTATTCATGGACACAAGTATTTTTAATTATTATTTATTCATGTAATTAAATTTAATATTTGGTCAAATTTAATCTAATTTTGCCTCATTAGTCTCATGAATATGTGTAGGACAACTAGTTTCAATGTGATTGTTGAAGTGGAAAAACTATCAGAATAAAATAGCTCAAAATGGTAAGGGTTTATGTGAGACAACAAAATTTGTTTGATATTTGTCTTGTATGTCTTGGCTGAGTGGGAGTTACATGAATTTTTATAAGAAATAACAATTTTTTCCAAGAAAAAAATTCATGTAGTATTTGTCATTCTTTGATAATTGTGTTTTTATTTGAGTGAAATACCATAAACTGTCATTTTTCATGCCGAGTTGTAGGAGGAACTCTTACTCTATTAATTGGGAATAAGGCACTTGTATGATTTTTCTTCTATTTTATTAATTATTTATCACATCTAACTTCTCCTTCTTCTTTTGGTTTTTAGGTACTTTCATTCACATATATGGATTTGAAAGATTAATTATGACTAGAGTCATATACATGAAAAAAACTCATCAAAGTAATACTCAATGTTAGCCCACCAAGTGCTTGGCTACCAGGTGTGTGATTTAGTTTTTCATTGCATTTTATTTCAAGCACTTTTTTATTTCTACACTGCAAATCTTCCAAGACCATAGATGTCGAGAAAATCTAGGGCAAACATAATTAGGGTTTCTTTTATAATGTTTTCTCTTGTTATATTGACAATTCTTGTGATATAATGTTAGTTCATCGTCATCATTATTATTTTCTATTCATCATCAAACCAATGCCAATAAAGAAGATCAAAATACAAATAAGAACACCAGAAATAGGCTCCAAGCCAGAGCAAAACCCCTCCACAGGGGAAAAACCTAAAAACTTCTCTTCTTATAAAAATTCAAGGAAGACTTCCAATACCTTTGATCAAGAAAACTCACCAAGTGATAGGCTAGACACCCAAACAACAATACTTCCCTCCATAAATCAGTCTGCTGCTATTCTATAGCTCAAAATCTAAACAGAGATAGCTTTCTTCCCATAAATTTGAGCTTTCCAAATAAATAATTGATGCACAAGCCAAACCAATAAACCTTCTTGCTTTCCCTGCTATCCTTCACCTCTTTCTCGCTATAATAGCATTCTAAGATTCTTTGCTTCCTCTCCATTTCTTGGTCCTGTAATAGTTTCTCTTACTTCTTGAATGCATGTTTCACTTCTCTCCTTCAAATGGTGAAATAGTAGGCTATTTACACTTATTATTCACTGTGCATTTGAGTTGACATGAACAATTTGAATTGAACATAACTTGTAGGCTTCTAATGAAGGTCGACGTCATCTTTTGTTTGGAGGCCAACTTTGAAGGATGAATGGTGATCCTTTTGGGAGAAGGAATCGATTTGGTGGAGGAGATATATTGACTTTGACTCAACAAAAAATTGGCTTCACAATGCCCAAAAAATGTATTTGAAGGCAAACATTTAAGCAATTAGATTTCAGAGGCCTGCCCCTTGCTTATTCAGGGTTGTAATTTCTATAATGGTTATGCAGACAAAGGAACATTTCTTGTTAATAGAAGGTTTCCATGTAAAATGGTCCATTTTTTAGAGTCGATGATAAAATTTGAAAGAGATGAAAATTATGTTCGTTATGTTAGGGTCCTATAAATATAGTGATCAAGGTATGATTATCTAGTTATTTATTGTGAGGGATGTTGTAACTTATTTTTTACTTTAGTTGTTTTTATCCTTTTGAAAAAGAAAAAATAAGAAAAAATAAAAAGGGGATAAAATAAAAATATGTGGAAAAATGAATAAAAAAATAAAAAATCCCCAAAGGGCACACTAGTTAAAATTTCGCCTTAAGTTTTATATTATGGTTAATTCTGACTCATAGATTTTGTTTAAATTTGTAAATAAAGAAGATTAGACATTTTTTTTTGTTTCGATAAAGTGCTTTTGTGATTGAATGCATGATATCATCCCCACCCGGATCAATGGCGAAGGACGATGTTCACCTCCCCCACCAACTTTCAGAACTTAATAGGGGTGTCTGAAATATGGTTTATTGGAAACTTCCAAAACCCATGTGGCGGCTCCACGGTGACTTCAAGGACCTCCCATTCTTTACCGCTTATGATTTCCTCCCCCCCCCAGAAACCATTAATCATTTCCCTTCTCACTTAATAAAGTTCTGCATTTCCTTCCATTAGTCCCTTTTTCCATTCGGTTGATTTGTGCAGGTTTTGATCCGAATATTTTCAAGTGCACCAAAGCTTTATACAACAACATTCCCCTTCTATAATCGATCAATTTTAGTTTGATAACATGATTTCCTTATCCTCCATTGCAGTCAAAGATGTCGTCTCACAAAGGAAAACCCAATCTAGTCATAGAAAGCCATGTATTTCCCCTTGTACTAAACTTAGATGAACTTCCCTTGGTCGACACAAAGTATAAAATATTTGAGACCTAGTGTAAGTTCGACTTGTACGAGATCCACAACAGGGAAAATAAAAAATTCTTAGATAATAGTGATGAGTGAGTATCTAGGAGTCATTCTTACCTCAATTCATTTTTCCCAAACTCATGTCTTCCAAGAATTTGTTACATGGTGTCATCTCAGGTATCTCCCTAGCCAGAAGATTGTAATTGCCTAAAATAATGAAACCTTATTCACAATTACACCGGAAGCTATCTGCTAAGCTCTTCAAATTAATCCCTAAGCTCCCTTACATCCATTTTTCACTCATTCACTGATGGAAATATACCAGAAGTTTACTTTCTCTCAACAATCCCATATTTTTTTAGTCTTTTCTACATGAAAATTCTGAGTTACTCCATATTCTATTTCTATTGTCCCTGAAATGTCAAGGCAAGTTATTTATATGATTACTTTCCTATTAGGTTATCCCACATATCAATGGGTAGATGAAGTAGTGTTAGGTTTTTTGTCAGTGTTCTCAACTGGTCGGATGCCATCAGTCATTTTAAACTATAGTCAATATCTATAAGATAATATTCATGACCAGTTTCTAAAATTTATTGTTGAAGGTGCATTCAAACACCATGTAGTCCTTGTATATTTGATGTTTTTCTATCAAGAAAACGGATTCAACTTTTAGTTGCAGAAGTTGGATATACAAGGAAGACCACTATCAGTCATTCACTAGACTTCCTTGGTGAGAAAGAATTCAGAGGAGTATTCATTTAGTAATTCTGTAGATTAGTTTTTGCATGTATCCTTGTAACATCCTCCTCCCACATCTACCCAAGCAATTGGCCAGCCGAGGTAAACATGCGATGAGAGGCGACTATGATAAGATTCAACCTCCTTGGTGACTTTAAGGAAATGGAATCAACGGAACATCACTTACAGTCATCCAGCATCATCCAAATAACCTTCAGGAGACAAATCATCCACTTAGACTGCATATCCCTAGGTCCCACTACTATTTGATAGACTTGAGGGTAGGGCAACACTCCCTATACATTGCCCAGGCAAGTTAGTTTCAAGACTAATGCTCCCCAGACACTACCCAGGTGCTTTATAACACTTCTCAGACACTGCCTAGGTGAGTTAGTCTCAGCACTAATGCTAGCATTCCGGGATTTGAGCCACCTTTTTTGGCCCAAAGCCCGGGACACTGCCCAGAATGGAATGATCACTTAGAATTAGTAAGGATGCAAGGAAACAATGATGAAAAATAAATAATATGAACAAGATCATCACCAGACCCCTACTAGCCATGACAAGAATTTCGTCAAACATATCTTCAACATGTAACCTACAGGTGTAAACAACATAATTGAGTGTAGGGATCTCACACTTATCTGAGAATCGCTATGAACCATTGTTCCCTCATGCCATTTTCTGAATTATCCTCCATTAACTCATAAACACATTATCGAAGATGGGACTACCACATTCCACCCAACCATAGAATGGATGAGCCAAATATCTCTTCATTCATTCACCCCTGTGCCATATTCCAAGCATGAATGTGGGATCTCATAGAACACATCAATCAAAACTCATCTAGGGATTCTAGAGGCCATCCACCTCAACCCATCAAATAGTGATTCCACCTCACGGTCAGACATCACCAAAAAAACATCATCAGATTGGTCTCCATTCAAGCTTTCCAAGGCTTCCAGAGCGTTTTTCCAACCAAGGCTTCCAGAACTAGTAACTCAACCCATAGCTTATATAGGGCTTCCAGAGTGCTTTTCCAACCAAGGCTTCTAGGACTAGTAACTCAACCCACCAAGGGTTTCGAGAGCATTTGTCCAACCATGGCATCCAGGACTAGTAACTCAACCTAAGTTGTTACAGGGCTTCAAGAGCATTTGTTCAACTAGGGCTTCCAGGACTAGTAACTCAACCCAAGCTATGGAAACATGAGAACCAACCAAAATAAAGCAATGAAAGTAAACCCACAATCACCATGGCTATCTAGGAAATGGAATGGCTAGCAAATCTATTGTCAATCTGGGGCAATCCTCCATGCCAATGACAGATCACAACCAAGAAACCACATGCATGTGCCATGCATGCCAAAACTAGGGAAGAAACCATACATGCAACTTGATACCTGCAAGAAAATATGATGTAGCTACTGATGTCGATGCCCTCTTGCACTTTCCTGCTCTTCCTTTGTCTTCTTGCTCCAAGAATCCAAGTATGCCACACCCTCCAAGAGTGCTCCAAGAAAACTCTAAGTAGCCAAGAGTATGAGAGAGAGAGAATAATGAGAGAGGTCCAAAATTGAATTGACCAACCCCTGCCCACTGATCCTCAGAAGCATTTTTATTAATGAGGCCTCTATTTTCTTTATTTTCCATTATTTTCCTTCAATTTTCTCCTCACATGCAACTTGTGACCTTTCACCTTCCTTTTCTCCTAATTTCCTTTATTTTCATAAATAATTGTGCCAAAATGCCTTTTAATGCCTTAGCCATTGCCTTTTCCAATTTCCTTAGCCATAAACAATCGAATGAGCACACACTCGGATTTCCTGCCCACCATTCAACTTGGAATATGTGTCCCATCATCCGTGGTATTTATATATTTTTTACATGGAATTTTCACCAGCGTTGTTATAAAACCCTCCCCCTTGGGGGAACACCATTCTCGGTGTTTAATGACCCCTATAACCAACATGACTGCTGAAAATAAAACATACTGCCCATGGATCTTTATAACATAGCTCCTTGCAGTATTTAGAATAAAAGACCTACTCAAAATAAAAACATCATGACAACATGACAACATACCGCATACTGGAGCTTTATAACATAGCTCATTATGGTATTTAAAATAACCACATATACATATACACATATGTACATTTGCTCAACCAGCAAATAAAATAATATGATGCTTGCATCTGCAACAAGGGTATCTAGAGGCTCACACCTCCACCTCAAAGTAATACCAGGATTCAACTCCTTCCTAGGAAGTCCAGAATCCACTGTAAAGTAAAATATGCATCCAATGTCCAGCGCTATAATCCCGTGCCACTTTTCCTCTTAGCAAACAATTACCAACTCATTGTTCTAGAGCATGCTCAATATGCATCTCATTCCATATGGCAATTCTAATGACCAAAAGAAATCCATCCATGACCTTCCCTTCTCTGCTACACAATCCCTTAGGAATCCAGTCACCCCTTCCGTGTAGTCACTCACCTTCCAAGTTCTACTGGCACCCCCATCCCGGGCATTCTATCCCTTGGAAAGGCTTCCTCACATCAGAAGATACAAAAAATAAGGCATATCCCTGCCTAAAAACCATCATACCGGTCATAGCATGCTCATGGAAATCAATGGAAATTATTGGGTACCAGTGTCCCACAATGGCCCTGCTCCTGAATACTTTACCAACATGTTGTTGCATGTTCCAATTTCTTTTGTTGCTGCTAATTCTTGTAGTCACCACTCAACCAAGCATGTTCATGCATTCTTGTACCAAGCACATAACTTCCATTAGATTCAAAATAAATTGAAATAAATTCACATCATACCTCATTGGTCGCTCATCAATAAGGTACATTTGCAATCATGTTCGCTTCCTGTCACAACAAGTCAAACTAGCATATTTGACCAAATCAACATATATAAATATATCTCATCACTTTAGCTCAAACATAACCATCATAGATCAAAATCATAAATCACATGTAACCATCATAAACCAAAACCATGAATCACATATAATCATCATATACCATAGTCATAAATCACATGCATAATAAAATTGAAATAAAATGTTGATACTTATCCTTTCATCAATCCTTAGCTTCTACCTTCGTCTTTATTTTGTACGCACTCTGGATCGGTTGCTACACCCAACAAACACCCAGTGCCTTTTCCTCAACCATGTGCATAGACACATAGTGTGCATCACACACATATAACCACACAGCATACCACACCATACAATACATGCATCTACACCTCACATATAACACATACACCTACACCTAGTGTACAACATAGTGCATCCATCTATACCCAATGTGCAATACCACCCAATACATGTACCTACACATAGTACAACACAACAAGTACACACACACTGCAATTCCATGACTACATGATGCACATACATAACACTGCATGCCCATAACACAACATGGATGAAATGCACCCAATACCACATGTACACTAGTACCATATGTACAACATGTACATAATACCATCAGTACACTGCACCACCTGCACAGCGTTTGCATAACATCACATGTACATGACACCACCTGCACAACGTGTACACAATGTCACATGTACATTACACCACTATACAATTCATATACAATACCACATGTACACAATACCACACACATGACATGTACGCGACATCACATGTACACAACGCCACATGCACGACATGTACATAGCACCACATGCACACAGCACCACTTGTACAATATGTACACAGCACCACACGCACACGAAACCTCTTGTACAATCATGCACACCACACCATATGTACATAGTACCAATGTACCACATGCACGCAACACCACTTGTACATAGCACTGCATATCCAACACGTATATAGCATCATCTATACACATCACTACATATCCAACGTGCACATAGCACCATATGCACACAACACCATATATCCATCATGCACATAGTACAATATGTACACAATACCACATATCCAACATGTACATAGCACCATTTATACCCAGTATTGAATATGTAACATTTATACAACACTATTTGTACTATCTTGTACATAACACTGCATAAACAACATGTACACACACTATATATACACAACATCGCATGTGAACACACCATATATGAAACATGTACAACATATACAGTATATTCACAATAGTAGTACCACACATCCAAAACCATATTATCCTTACCAAGAAACCTTGCTTCCTGTGTCTTATCCATGCTTACCCTAGCATGTCGCAAAACCACACTACTTTCACTTTGCTGATGTATCCTTCAACATTACCTATCATAACATAAACATAGGAATAACACAAGTATACAATACCAAATCATATCCACATGATATTGGCCTCTTATATTTGTGGTGACTACTCTTCCCAACTGATTTCTCATGAACGAGGAATCTCTTATGCCATTCACCTGCATAAGAAATCATTCTGCCAAAAGAATGATCCTGACAACCCTGTCAAACAATGACATAGATACATACATACATAAATACATATAGCATCATCTGTACACATCACTACATATCCAACGTGCACATAGCACCATATGCACACAACACCATATATCCATCATGCACATAGTACAATATGTACACAATACCACATATCCAACATGTACATAGCACCATTTATACCCAGTATTGAATATGTAACATTTATACAACACTATCTGTACTATCTTGTACATAACACTGCATAAACAACATGTACACACACTATATATACACAACACCGCATGTGAACACACCATATATGAAACATGTACAACATACATGTATACATATATAAACATCAACATAATCATGATCATAACGAAATTGCCAAATAACATAAGGTCTAGGTTAAGAGAAATTCCTTTATTCATGCAACACATGCGCAACATTGAGAACAATAGTTCCCAACATAGCCTAGGCATATGACACCTAAAATACATTTACTTTACCTTTTCATGTTACCTTCCTCATGACTATACTACTACCATCCATTTACCACAATGGACCCAGCCAGTCCAACCAACAGTCATCGTCTTACCTTCTGTTGTGCTTACTCATGGACAGAGCTTCATCTGAGTCGTACATCACCTATTGAGTACCATATAGCTCTCTCTGAGCTACATTAACTCTTCCTCTTTCCTAACCAATTCCCAAGACTCAAAACACAAAAGGCAAGACAACAAAGAAACAAGAAGAAGACCATAAAAACCAATAACAACATGACTCCATAAACAAAGTTGCATAGTTATGCACTAGACACAATCAAAATTGCAAATGAAGTGCAACAATTGCAAAAGACCAAAAGCACAAGACTAACAACAAACACCCTGACTCTATCCCCATGGTTCCCAAGGAAAACTCAACCTGAGTCTTCTTCAAGAATTCATGGAAATTTCCTTTGCCATGCAATCCCCTGCATCATATTGCCATAAACACATAATTGTAAGTGCATATATAACATAAAAATACACTAGTTACCTTATCTTGTTGTGCCAAGCATATTGCTTGCAACTGAACACATCCATGCAATCTCTCAAGGGACTCCAATCCTTTGACATATCCACTTGTAGCTAAATACTAGCTAATATACCTGTCAAGTGCATGTTCATGAATATAACACATATTCACATAATGTTGGACAAAATCAAGGTTAAGAAGACTTCTATGTGCAAAGCACTCATTCGTTCGAAATTAGGGTTTCCAAACATAGCCAAAGGAATTCTTTCCCAAATCCTTTCTTTTACCTTTTTACCTTGTTGGAATTGGGGCTTACTATATGTTGTCACACCACCCAACTGTTATTTATATAAACACATCAACTATTACCTTGTCAGGCTAATACTGACATGTTTCTTGCCACTACTCACACATGCCAACCACATGTTCCAAATATCAAGATAATTATATTTATCAATTTGAAATCAACTTTTACGAACAATCATGTCAAAATCCATAGTCAATAGACATAATGCTACAACTATCAACTACATTCAAGTACATATCAACTATCTCAACACATACATGTTAGTACAATCATCTTAAAACAAAATCATTTGAACACGTATTCATATTAAGCAATTCATCAATCATTCAACCAGTTGCAAACATACCATGTTAAATAAATAAACTAGGCACCAAACACTCAAACACCAAATAGATGTCATAATCAAGAATGAAGCACCAAGTATACTATATAAGCAACCTCATACCTTAGTATACTTTAGGGGAGGCTATCTTTCCTACACAATCAATCTAGTTAGCAAGGTATAACTTTACAACATGTCAACTCAAACATAATTAAGATCATGATATCCATAACACTAACTAACTAGCATGTTCACATCATAAGCTCATAAACATTTATCCTTCATGCATAACAATCACATATGTACAATCAGTCTAGATTAGTACAACGCCATATCACCAATATGTTAGCTCATACCTGAATATCACAACTATAACCATCTACATAGGTCAAACTAGGTTAACACAATACACATAACATCAAGATCTTCAATACAATGAATATAACTATCACACATATGACAAATCCAATTTACAACAACAAGATCTCAATGAAATAACTCTAATAATAAAGATAACTATCATTTAATAATAACAAGTTAACCTATAACATACTCATCAGCAACATATGACATAATCATCAGGTTATCTAATCTAAAACAACAATAGTAATGCATACAACCACAGGTTACTCTCATTCTTGACTATCTGACACATATGCATATAACTATACAAATCGACTATCATCTATAACATATGTAATCCTAACATCAAAAGACGTACATAAACCTAATGGATATAAACCTAATTCATATAACAACCCTTAACTTTTACATACCTACATGCCAACATACAATACCTATATGACGATCTGCTCTTAACCCAAAGTTCAAAGTTGCAACCTCATTATGATGATCTGCATCTCCTGCTCTATCTCATTCAACATATTAGCATCATAACATGCCAATAGCACCATGATAACCCAAATTGCATATTGTGACTTCATTAGGCACACTCGACCTACTATTCATGCATAACTATAACCAAAACTATACATGCATAACAACTGCATATAGACCTATAACACATGAGTACCAAACCATATACACATCATTCTAGCTAGAGTCCATCCATCAATGCATTACCATATCAACTACACAAATCATGACCTCATGCATGACAACAACCATTACTCCATTTTACACATTTCTGCATGCAACCAACAATATGTAAAAGCAATGCCAAATCAACTACACCTACGCATAAATGCATGTAGTCAAACATAAGCGATCAAATCTTGTAATCAACCTACAAGACTGATACATATAATCCAAATATTCAAGAATGTAACCTAACATACAAGGATGTAAGTAGGAACCATAAAATCAACATGTAAGTGACATATAATCCATACAAGGTTAGTCACATACTCATGGCAATGCATTCCACAAAATCAAATTCTTCACGATAGCCTTACTACAACCTTAATCCATCATCAATAAAATGCAACAAGTATATAAGTGTAAGAGACACACAAGCAAATGACATGCATGCATGACTAACACTTTCAACCCATCTAGTCCAAGAGTTGAACCATGCTCTGATACCACTCTGTAACACTCTCCTCCCACATCTACCCAAGCAACCAACCAGCTGGGGTAAACATGTGACGAGAGGCCACTATGATAAGATTCAACCTCCTTGGTGACTTTAAGGAAATGGAATCAACAGAACATCACATACAGTCATCCAACACCATCCAAATAACCTTCAGGAGACAAATCAGCCACTTAGAATGCCTATCCCTGGGTCCCACAACTGTTTGAGAGACTTAAGAGTAGGGTAACGCTCCCTAGACACTGCCCAGGTGAGTTAGTTTCAAGACTAACACTACCCAGGTGCTTTATAACACTTCTTAGACACTACCCAAGCAACTTAGTCTCAGCACTAATGCTAGCATTCTGGGATTTGAGCCACGTTTTTTGGCCCAGAGCCTGGGACACTGCCCAGAATGGAATGATCACTTAGAATTAATAAGGATGCAACGAAACAATGATTCAAAGGCAATAATATGAACAAGATCATCACTAGACCCCTACTAGCCATGACAAGCATTTCGTCAAACATATCATCAACATGTAACCTACAAGTGTAAACAACATAATTAAGTGTAGGGATCTCATACTTATCTGAGAATCGCTATGAGCCATTGTTCCCTCGTGCCATTTGCTGCATTATCCTCCATTAACTCATAAACACATTATCCATTCATATACAAGTAAAAACATGTTGAGAACCATACATAGCTACTATCATGAAATGTGCATATAACCAGCATAATAGGAACAAAAATACAATAAACATATTAGCCATCAAATCCATAAATACATCAGTACCTTTACACATGAAAATCAAGGGAATGAATTTCTCATTAATGAATAAAATGAACCAACTGGAGATCGGACTACTACGTTCCACCCGACCATAGAATGGTTGAGCCAAATCTCTCTCCAGTCATTCACTCCTGCGCCATATTCCAAGCATGAATGTGGGATCTCATAGAACACATCAATCAAAACTCATCCAGGGATTCCAAAGGTCATCCACCTCAACCCCTCAAATAGTGATTCCACCTCATGATCAGACAACACCAAAAAAACATCATCAGATTAATCTCCATCCAAGCCTTCCAGAGCTTCTAGAGTGTTTTTCCAACCAAGGCTCCAGAACTATTAACTCAACCCACAACTTATATATGGCTTCCAGAGAATTTGTCCAACCAAGTCTTAGAGGACTAGTAACTCAACCCACTAAGGGTTTCTAGAGCGTTTGTACAACCAAGGCTTCCAAGACCAATAACTCAACCCAAGTTGTTACAGGGCTTCCAGAGCATTTTCTCAACCAATGCTTCCAGGACTAGTAACTCAACCCAAGCCATGGAAACATGAGAACCAACCAAAACAAAGCAATGAAAGTAAACCCACAATCACCATGGCTATCTAGGAAATGGAAATTCTAGGAAATCCATTGTCAATCTGGGCAATCCTCCATGCCAATGAAAAATCACAACTAAGAAACCACATGCATGTGCCATGCATGCCAAAAGTAGGGAAGAAACCATACATGCAACTCGATACCTGCAAGAAAATCTGATGTAGTTGTTGATTTCGATGCCCTCTTGCGCTTTCATGCTCTTCGTTTGCCTTCTTGCTCCAAGAATCCAAGTATGCCACACCCTCCAAGAGTGCTCCAAGAAAACTCTAAGTAGCCAAGAGTATGAGAGAGAGAGAGAGAATAATGAGAGAGCTCCAAAATTGAACTGACCAAGCCTTGGCCATTGATCCTCGGAAGCCTTTCTATTAATGAGGCCTCTATTTTCTTCATTTTCCATTATTTTCCTTCAATTTTCTCCTCACATGCAATATGTGACCTTTCACCTTCCTTTTCTCCTAATTTCCTTTATTTTCATTGTACCAAAATGCCTTTTAATGCCTTAGCCATTTCCATCACCATAAACAATCAAATGAACACACACTAGGATTTCCTTCCCACCCTTCATCTTGGAATATGTGTCCCATCATCCATGGTATTTATATATTTTTTACATGGAATTTTCACCAGGGTTGTTACAATCCTTATGTCTTCTTAGCAACAATGTTATAACAAGGATTTCACCATAAATCAAAATAATTTTACATCTTACAGAACAAGCCAAGTTTGGAGACTAGTATCTTTACCAGAATTATACATAAATTTAAAATTATGGATGTGAACTCCCTCCTTACAAGTTGCCAGTTTTTGTACCAGTAAGAATATTTTCCTTGGAATATATCAAGCAAACGTTGAATATGGATGACTTGCATTTTGTGTCAAGAAAGAAGAAGTCACAATTTAAACTAAAGGAACACATTTGTCGTTACATTGTCAACACTTGAGAAACAACAAAGGAAACATATGAGTTACTAAAGCAAATGAAATTCAAATTTAATTTCACATGGTCATATGATCCTGCGGGGATAATTTCAAAATTAAGAGTTGAACATAAGACCACACCTTATGTACATACACCTAGGCCGAAAATTGAGCAATATGATAATAAAGAGGAGTGGAAAGAGAATACACTACTAGAGGATGAAGAGAAAATTGTCAATCAAACATCTCTACAAACTCCTATCTCAAAAGAACAATAAGCTAAGAGATCCAGGTAGAGTATGTCTCCTAGAGACTCAGGTGCAGATGTTTTTTTTTCAAAATAAGAAAGAAGACAAATACCCAGGATGAATAATCAAAAGAGTAAGGCTCACAGGGTCAATCTACAATTGTTTTCAAAGGTCTTCCCACTAATTATTTTACACATATTGAGGAGACAACAACATCCCTAGTGTCTTCTACATCCCAGGTTGAAACACATCAAAACATTTTTGCTAGGTACATAGATATCAAGAGGAAAAATTAAGCATTGAAAGCCACAACTTATTCAGAATTTGCAAACAGCCTTCTACCACTCAACATAGACTACTTTCTGCACTAGACACAGAGAAGGGATGGTTCCAAATGACTTTCTTAGAACCTAAAGTTCCAACTCCTAAAATTGTAGAAGATTACAAAGAATTTGTCTTTCCTTTTGACACCAAGAAAATCCATGCCATTGATTAGATCAACTTGCATAAACAGACTGGTCATATGACATATTCAACACTAATGAGTTCATCCATGGCAGTCTCTAAATTGAAGCCTCACTAAACAACATTCATTCACAGCTAAAGACACTAGAATTAAATCCCTCGAAGATTTGGTAATTAAACTAGGATATGATCCCAGTGACATTAAAGCAGCTGAGGAGATGATTAAGAACAAGAATGTTGATATTCAAGCTCTCAGAAAACAACTCAAGCTTCCAACCATAGAGCACCCACATGCTAAATAGATTACTAAGTTGGAAGTAGAGAAGGAAAAAAAGTTTCCAGCTGATAGTTAAAAAAATGTGCAAATTCAAAAAATGGAGATAGATATGGAGTTCCTTTTGAAAGAGAAAGAACAGTTGGTAGTTACAGGTACATCAGAACAACAAACAGTAGAAACAACCTCAACATAATTAACATGATCAACCACTGCAGACTCCTCTGAAAAGTTAGTGAAATCTCTTAGAGATTTATCATTGACCAACAAAGAAAATGAAAGACTATTAGCATTATTGAAAAAAATTGAGGAAAATAAGATCAAAGCTGACAATGCATATTTAGAAGAAGTGTAGAAAAATTTCAAGCTTACTCAATAGATTGGAAAGTATGAAAATCAGTCATTAACAACATAAATGTTGGCAAAGGCTAAGAAAAGCATATGGCATAATATTAATGCAAATATCACAGAGTTGTGGTCATCAGTCCAGATTACATTTGAGTAGGAGGAAATAGTACATAATCTCAAAGTAGTAGTTGAACAAACAAAAGTTGAAACTGAACACAAACCCACAAAAGCACACAAAATTATCAAGATGATGAACTCCAAGACTAAGGATGACCTGGAAGAACCTCAAATTCAAGACAGAACATGTAGATTCATGGAAGTGAAAAGAGTTCTAACAAAAAAGAACCTAATGATACAACTTGAAAACAAGTGCAAAGAGTTAGAACTACAAGTAAAGAAATTTAATAGAAAAAATAATTTGTTGTAGGATAAAGGGATTCCACCTTTAAGAGCTTCTAATGGAAAATTGATTTCTTTAGAGATACCAGGACCAATTGTGTAAAATATATTTGCAGATACATCCAAATTCACCAAAGTGAAAGGAATAATAAATGGAGAAGCTTTCATGGAAGGCCTACAATATGACATCTTCATTTAGCATGAAATCCATCATATGTTTCTCAATAAACCAACTTTTCTAACATACACAGAAGTGGATGAAAGATTTTGAAATATGGTAAATTTCTCTATTCCTAGTGAAGAGAGATGGGATAAAATGTTGGATCTCATTGAGTAAAATCAAATATAAATCCTAAATATTAGGAACATTCAAACAAAAGAAGCAGAAATATAGCTATAGTCATCAACAACACTCCTCAAAGTGTAAACAAAACATCCAAATTAGTCCAAGATTTCTATCATTTAGTTCTATTTTTGAAATATCTACATCTTCTGGTAGATATTATTTTGTAATAAATTTTATTTGAAGTTTGAATTAGTTTTGAGGCAGAATCTATAAGTATTTTGTAAAAAGAATTAGTAAGGGTTGATTATGGAGAAAAGAAGATCTTCATTCAATTGTAAATTGTGGAATTTTCATTTGAAGTAATCAAATCAGAAATACATAAGTAGTTTTGTTTCAGGATTCTTGTGTCAGATAAATGGTGATGTTTTTCTCTTTGTAAAATGTTTCTTCTTTCAAGTTATCACACGAATGTTTCTTTCTTGAATGTTACAAGAAGATTACGAGTTGAATTTACCTACAGTACTCTGCTCCGACTTGTTTAAACAATCCAAATGTTTTCCTTTTGAAAATTAAATATAAATTTCATGTGTGTATGTTTTCTATTTAATTGATCCTCACCTATATTCATCTTATCCATGCCACACATAATTCATGAGATCCAATGTTTTTCCTACCTTGCCATGTTTTAGCTACAATGTCTATTTGTGATTTATTACTAAAAATTGTTATGAATCCATGCCCAATGGACTTTTCTTTCACTCTGCAACCACAACTATAAAAACCTATATTTGACCTTTATACATAGCCTAATATCTAAAAATAAAATAAAAATCATATAGAGAGAGCCCTCTTTGAAGCTGGAAGGGCTAGATGCCACCTTTAAAAGTGGTTTGTTATTACCTCTACATTTTCCTCTTCAGTCTAGGAAAACTATGGAGTGCTAACATTCTGGTGACCATAATGGGGAACATAAAAGCTAAACCTTCCCTAGTAAAATATTGAATTGAAAAGTTTAAAGCCTACTTTTTGTGGGTGACAGTGAGTTAGGAAATATTTAGGCTGAATTCTTCACCCAAAAGTTGTGTTTTTACCCAGTTGTGACAAGTTCTCTTGAAAATCTGGCTTCCAGAAAGATTTACACAAGATCACATCTATATCCTAATCCTTCTGAAGTTCTAAATGATCCTAAGAGGTTGATTAGGAAAAATAACCTTGAATAAATTCAATTGAGCAATAGCCCTCTGCTAAGATCTCACTCACTCCTTGAAAGCCTTCTAATAGTCAATGATATTGAGTTTGATTTGCCTTTCGAACATAGTCTTTTAGAACCAAATCATAAATCCTTGTCCCTGAAACAGTCATTGATGAAACCAAATTAAAACCATACATCTTAGGACAAAAACTTGTTATTTCGGAATATGATAAAGACATCTTACAACAGTTTGAAAAGCTTGAAAATTTGGTAACTCAGTTGAATCAAGCTGTTAAAAAACCATTCATAGTTCAGCAGATTATCATTTCTTCTTCTACTCCATCATCGACATCCCCTTTGATCCCTCATCATTATATTGTTCCTATTACATTTGTTATTCATACTCCTTTTATACCAACTCAACATATCACAAACCCACCACCTGTTCCACCTCCAGCATCATGCACAACTACAATTCCATCTACCTCTCATATTCCAATCATGGCAGCTCATTATGTCCCTTTGGTTCTGCAACAACCACTAAATGCTATGCCACTGAATTATGCATAATGTATACCCCAATTCGATGGAACTGGGCCCATTACGACTCAACAACACATTGATAAGATGAACGATTTTGCAGACCTAGAAGATATTGATGATGATGATGTTCAATTAACAACGTAAACTTTGAAACGGGAACTCTAGCCAAAAAACCCCAAAAAAACTTCAAAAACATTACTAAAAAGGAAAACTGTGTATATTGGAATGATGTTTCTTTTTAGGGTTAATTTTCATCATATTTAAAAAATGGCAGTAAAACCATTTTTTTTTTGTGCAAAAAACAATCTTTTTAGGAAAAAGCACACTAATGTTTTGGTAGAATAACATTTTTCTTTTCCAGGTATGATTTGAACATTTTTTAGTAATGACGATAAAAATAAAATAACGGGATCCGAAACACATTAAAATTCCATCAGTTTTCATCCATGTTGTTAAACATATACTAACATGACACTAAAGATTGCTAAAATTCTAATTATTTTCAACCACAACATTAAAGACACAAAAAAATTGGAAAATTTTCAACCATAGAATTAAAAAACTCTAAGTTTTCAACGCATTTAAATCATGACATTATGAACAAATTACATGACTAAATTAATCAAAATGTCAGTGCTTTTATATTGAATGAAACATAAATTATATCTCTAAGTTATTGTTGCATTGTAGATATTCTAAACAATAAAAATCATCATAATTAAAAAATATAATCCAACAAACATAAAAATGATCATAACTTCATTTAACACCATATGGAAATCAAAATTTTTATTTCAAGATACGATGCAAACATCAGTTATATAAACTGTCTTAGACAATTATTAAAAATCACTCATATTTTCTTGCACACCATCGAATTCACATCTTCAGATGAATGAATGGATGCAGATGAAGATGTTCCATATTTTTCTCTTTCATCAACTAGTGCCCCATCTGAGTCCACATGCATTCCCACCATTTTAGGTTTCAAAATTCTTCTGTATATATGACTGGTTTCAGTAGACTCCCATCTCAACACTATTTCTTCTAGTAACAACCTCTTTAGAATATCTATCGTTTTGAAGCGAAGAGTTTCTCTCTTTATTAAATTGAAGTCATAAACAAGTATGTCAACATCCTCCAATTTTAAGAGGCCTGTGCGGCGACGATTTATATTTGTACCCTTTCTTTTTCTCTTTCCGCCAATTTTTTATCAACTACCATCTTTGTCTTGTACACACCATTGGATGGGTGTGTATTTGTGGCATACCAATGTACTTCAACACCTACAACATCTTCATTTTCTGTAATGACCTTTATAACCTTAGCAACCCAGAATGGATAGCGATTGGGATCTCCATCTACTGGCACTGTGATCATGAAACCCTCCTTAATATCCTGTATTGAACCCTTGTAAAGGTCTTCCATGTCTTCATGTTGTGCACGAGATATTCTGGAACCAATATACGTTTCTCTTTCCTCCACCTGTGAAGAATTAACAATACCTTAAGATTGTTGTTGTTCAACAATGTTTCTTTCCTCATGTTCATTTGACACATTTTGTAGCCAAATAAATGGATTTTTCAAAGGTATATCTTCATTTGTTGTTCTTGAAATGATATCACTTTGATTATTGAAAAAATACTCCCACCAAACTGAATTAGAAATATCAAAGTACTCATATGTATATTTAATACATTTTTTAATTTCTTCCAGGCAATCAGAATAATTATATCTCTATTCTGCCTGCATGCATTATGAACTTCAGCAATTGATTGTAATAACAATATATTTGATGTAAATATTGGATGATTTGGAATGAACTTCAAAAATGCCAAACCTGATGACGACGCCCATTCTGCAGTAGTTGAATACTTCTTGCCCCATATTAGTGTTTTCCCATCATTTTTTTTGATACGAAATTGATGTTGGAAGCTAGTGTCATTAAGTTGTTCAATGCATTTGTCCTCACCATGCAATCTCCGAATAAAACTTTGCATGTCAACAGTTTCTTCCAACACATCAAAAATAGGCTCTGGCATGTATGATTTCTTAATACATTCAATTAGTGATGGCAAGCTCCCAACTTCCTTCCTCCTCAATGTGACTGAAAAACAACTGAACATATGATCAATATGGTCATGAGTGTGCCCACCAAGAAGGAAACCAACCTTTACCTTCTGAAAATTTCTCAATTCAACATTAGATATCCAAAAACAATTTGATTTTTGTTTTCACGACAAGTGTTGTTCAATTATAGATACAAAACTTCAGGAAGATTACCATACCAATGAGAAAGCACATCATGAATTATGGTTATTGCTATATTTGCATCATTATGAATATTTGGAGCTGTGAAGTATATCCTTGGCAACATTTTCCCATTGAAGACCATACAACCGACCAAGTGATACTGAATAAAATTTTCCTCCTGTAAATTTTTGGGTGTGCGAACAAAATGTGGTAGAAGTGTTTTCTTATGGCCCATACCATCAATTATCATACCCAAATATTTATTTGGATTATCATAACACTTCTTTCGATGCTTGTACAAATTTTTCCTTTCACTTGTTTGTTGCTCGTGATGCTCTTGAAGCGTTTGAACAATGGAATCTACACAACATAAAATAAAGTCATTAATAAATACGTTTTCATAGTTGATGACTATACAATTTTAAAAAGTAATGTTATGAATTCTTACCTCTTTCTGCCCCTTCACATTTATTTAAGAGAAGCACATTTACTACAAATCCCCATCCTTGTCTTCTTAGGAATACATACATTGTTGAATTCTTTCTTCCATATCTTCACAAAATTATGATATGTAATAAATCGACCATGTCCTTTAGCAACTTCTGCATATTCTTTGTATGAGTTGTAGATTTCTTGTCTTGAGAAATTATTTGTAATATGTATTATCTCTCTATTTGGCATACACTCTCCATGCTCTAAAAAGAAGTCTTTCATCCTTGACATTGTAGTATTTGATAATGGCTCAAATTGTTGTTTATAACGTACTTCTGAATAAAATGTGAGATCCTTTTCCAAATTTTCTTGGATTCTTGACAGATGAAAACTACCCATTGAATGAAACATTTTGAAAGCATTTATATAGATAAATAAAGACGCAATATGATAATCATAACCTGACAATGTAGATTGCATGCACCCCACTAAATATGAATTTTGCATGCTTTTATTCATTGACAAATATCTCTTCCTTTTCTCCAATGCAAACTTGAAATCCATATGTTTCAAGCAATCTTTTTGACAACATTCACTTGAAATGAGAGTAGTGATAGAACTTCTTCTCATCAGATATTATGCTCTACCCCTTGTATAACTAGAACATCTTGGACTGATACGAAAATGTCTGCTCCTACTCCTCGATACAATATTTGATGGCAACATCTCCATTGTTGGATCATCATCTGTATAAGCATTTTCATCATCATTATGAAGAATATTATCCTCACTATGATCATCTGTTCTTTTGAAATACTGAATTAGAGGATATTCTTCATCTTTCCCTTCTTTAGTGCTACCCTCATAGTCCTTAGAATTAGGACTAAATGGAAAATTTGAGTCGATGTTTATCGGATATTATTCATCATGTGCATAGTCAGTGCTACTCTCATAGTCCATAGGATTATGACTACGTGGAAAACATGACTCTTTACTTACTAGAAATTCTTCATCCTGCCCTTTGTCACTGTTGCTCTCATATTTCATAGGATTAGGAATAAGTGCTTCATCCTTCCCTTCGTCGCAACTAATATCGTAGTCCTTAGGATTAGGACTAGGTGGAAAATGTGACTCTCGATTTATTGGAAATGCCTCACCCTGGCCTTCATCATTGTTTCTTTCATAGTCCATAGGATTAGGACTAAGTGGAAATCATGACTCTCTATTAATTTAAAATTCTTCATCATGCTCTTCATCACTGCTGCTCTCATAGTCTATAGGATTGGGACTAAGTGGAAATCATGACTCTTTATTTATTTGAAATTCTTTATCATGCTCTTCATCGCTGCTACTCTCATAGTCCATAGGATTAGGACTAAGTGGACACATTGACTCTCTATTCATTTGAAATTATTCATCATGCTCTTAATCACTGCTTCTCTCATAGTCCATAGGATTAGGACTAAGTGGACACCATGACTCTCTATTCATTTGAAATTATTCATCATGCTCTTCACCATTGTTGCTCTCATAGTCCATATGATTAGGACTAAGTGGAAACCGCGACTCTTTATTTATTTTAAAATATTCATCATGCTCTTCATCACTACTGCTCTCATAGTCCATAAGATTAGGACTAAGTGGAAACTGTGGCTCTTTATTTATTTGAAATTCTTCATCCCGCCCTTCATCAATGTTTCTCTCATAGTCCTTATAATTAGGACTAAGTGGAAGATTTGACTCTCTATTCATAATGGAAGAATTTATGTTATAATCATCAATATGAATAGAGCTGTTACGCGACGAAGATGTTGATGCTTCACAAAACGAAACTTCACTATCAAAAGAATCCATGGCTTTCAAACATAAGAGATTCAATGAAAATTTTTCAATCCTCTGTTTTTCAATATTCCCTCTAAAAAAATTTCGCCGAAATTTTTCCCTCCAAAAATTTTGTATCATGTATTTTCCTCCATAATTTTCTTTTACTATTTATTGAAAATTTTTAACTAAAATTTTCTTATGAAATTAATATTTTAAACTAAATACTTAAATTAAAATTGTAAACTAAATCTTTTACCTAAATTAATTTTTTACTTAAACTATGTAACATTTACTAGACAATTGAATGTTTTTTTAATTTTTATTATATCTTTTAACACACATTTAAAATAAATTGCTATATCACCATAACATGATTTATATGTTAAGTTTTTATAAAAAAAAATTAATACCACATTCAACATGCATAAAACTATTCCGTAATGTTTGCTTTACCATAATTTACTATATCACCATAACAAGATTTATATGTTAAAGTTTTTATAAAAACAAATTAATCCCACATTCACCGTGCGGTAAAACAATTCTGTAATGTTCGTTTTATCATAATTTACTATATCGCCATAATAAAATTTATATGTTAAAATTTTTATAAAAACAAATTAATCCCACATTAACCGTGTGGTAAAACAATTATGTAATTTCCTCTATATCATAAATTTCATTATCACTATTTCTCACATCACATTAAGGCTTTTCGGGGTTCGTTAAAAGACTTGGAGTGATTTTGTGGAGTAGCTACATTGTTATCGACAACATATTCAATGGAAGATTATCGAATTTGAAAGGTTAGTTTCCCTTTTGTTGTGTGCAAGTTTTAAAATTCAATAGGTTTACTAGTAGTTATGTGTCAGCTAGGTTGTTTAAAATACCTGAACAAAAACATAATCCAATAAATCAATACTTAAATGCTTATCAATAAAATTTAGATTTTTCTACAAATTAAAAGTTTAGAAGAGTTAAGCTTACCCGACAGCCCCATGGCAAGCAGAAGGCCACTGCATCTACAATGGGCATGGTGGGCCCAGTCGTGCCCGCTGGTGGCACCCATCCCCATGGCCCAGCCCACCAGGGGTGAGGGCTGATTCTTAGAATCGGGTCTACACCCCCACGAGTCTCCAATGGGCCTCCACCCCCACGAGCCCATTAGGCCGCGGGGAGGGGCGGGAGGGCGTTGCACACAACCCCTCCCGCACCACCCCCGCTACCCAACGGGCCCGTGGGGCTGCTAGGGTGGGGTGGGAGAGGGTTGTATGCAAGCCATGGGGCCATGAGGTTGGGGAGGAAGGGGCTACATGTGGCCCCCTCCCACCCCTCCATCACGGCCCAATGGGCCTATGGGGGTGGAGGCCCATTGGAAACCCGTGGGGGTGGAGGCATGATTATGAGAATCGATCTACCATCCCCACAAACCCGATGGGCCACGAGGGTGGGGCGAAGGGGCATCGGGCCTCCACCCCGACGAGATTGATGGGCCACAGGGGTGGGGCGGAGGGGCTGAGCTATCCTTTTTTTGTAATTTACTGATTTATAGATATGTGTATATTTTTTGTAGGAAAATGACATTAAATAATATTTCTGTGAAAGGTTAGGTTTTACAAAATTATTTATTATTTATGATTATTTATCATTTTTATATTTTGTTTCATTTTATTTGTTTATTTAAGCTATCCTTTTTTTGTAATTTACTGATTTATAGATATGTGTATATTTTTTGTAGGAAAATGACATTAAATAATATTTCTGTGAATATTTGTGGACCAAAAACTACTAAGATTAAAGGTGGATCCTCAAAAAACACTATTGAACGAACCAAACCTCAGCTAATAACTACAAATATATCAAGTGCCTTAAACGATAAGAAGACAATTTATGATTATTTATCATTTTTATATTTTGTTTCATTTTATTTGTTTATTTAAGCTATCCTTTTTTTGTAATTTACTGATTTATAGATATGTGTATATTTTTTGTAGGAAAATGACATTAAATAATATTTCTGTGAATATTTGTGGACCAAAAACTACTAAGATTAAAGGTGGATCCTCAAAAAACACTATTGAACGAACCAAACCTCAGCTAATAACTACAAATATATCAAGTGCCTTAAACGATAAGAAGACAATTTCATACTGGAAGAAATCAAAAGAAGTGAAGCTTACAGAAAATATATGGTATGTGAAAGATAGAGAAGGTGAACAACATCTATAGATATATCTATATGTTGATACGCTAACGATATTGGACTTTATGAGGGGCTGGGAAAAGTCATAGAAATTTGTTTGATACTGGACACTGAAGTTTTTTATGTACATAGAAAACTACCCAAGTCACATGACATGATTAAATATGAGTTATCATTGTCAATGTATGACACGACAGAGGAATCTACAAAGACGTGTAAACAAATTATAAATGACATTGCACAAGATATGGTAAGTATTGTTATTTATATTTGTGTTTTGCGTTATTGTAACTGTATCATTGTAATTTTATAACTTAGTTTTTATTGACATATGATATTTTGTTTGACAAAATTTTATTGAAAATCTTTCAATTATGTTGGGAGGCATTCATTTCATAGAGCAAGATATTATGAATGTTGTCAATAGTTTCTACTCAGGGTCAGAAGAAGATATGAAAAAGAAGCAAAAAAATAGTAATTCATGATGCTACAAAACTACATCCAAGGGATCAGCAAAGAATGTTTATAATGGATAAACCTAGCAAAGGTAGATAGGTTACTTTTGAAGATGAGGAAGTTGAAACTGGCGTTGACGAATATGTTTCCATTACTGAGGATGACATTTGAACTGATGTTAGAAAGGAGAAGAGCCATAAAAGACCAAAAGTAACAATGCCCAAGAATATCTTTGTTCTAGTTAATGATGAGAATATTAGGAGGAAGAAAATGAAAGTTGAACATTCTCAAATAGTCAATGCCAACAGTGAATATCCTAGTGAAAATTCAAAAGAAAACAGGGAAATCATTACACCAGGAACTGATTTTGAGGATGTCATCATTAAAACAAGACAAAATTCCATTCAACATAACTTGACAAAGACAAACTTAATTGAGGGTGGTCGTACATTTCAACTTAATGTGAGACAAATCTATAAGCCAAGTAAAAGCAATTTAAATATCAACTTATAAAGCCACACCACCTGCATGTTCACAATTTGAAGACATTGATGAGGTATAATCCATATGCTCATGTGGTTAATTATGTGCTTCTTATTGATCCAATTCAAGTTCCCAACAAAGACGCATTTGATAAGTCAAAATATTTTTAATACAATTATTATGTGCTTAGGGGGAACCATTTTGTAGAAGCTCAAAGTCAATTGATGGAGGAATATCCCAATAACCCATGTTTTGAAACAATGAAAAATATCATTTAAGATGGTTTATCAGATACAGAAGAAAATTTATTGGGCATGGGATCATAATACAGATAATGAATATAGGATGTCTATGACTTTCATCCAAAGGGTTAGATTTATTCATAATGAATTTGAAGAAAAATGTGGTGGGGATAAGATAAATGTTCCTCTAGAATTTCGAAAGGAATGTTGTATGGAAATAGGCTATCAAATTAAGGAGAAAATCAATTCAAAAGGCGACAAAGTAAATTCTAATATATTCATAAGTATTGATAACATTTTCCAGATGGCATTTAGAACTTGACAGATATGGGAATTGATTAATGAGATTTTTAGCATGTGGGATAACACTGGCGTTAAAAACTAGAAGGTCAAAAAGTCTAAACCATTGATATGTAGCAGCAGTAAATCAGGTCCTGAAATGAAGCAGCTTCCAAAAGATATGACTATCACACCTTGGAGAGCATTGCGAGTGAAGGATGAAAAATGTGTCAAAGCGATATTATCTCATGTGAAATCACGGGAGTTATCATTGGATGAAATGTCTGAGGAATTTCAAAAGTAAGTTTGTTGAATTATTTTTACTTATTTCTAGATTATAATTTTCTTTTAAATATAACATATTGTTTTTCGTAGTATTTTTTATACATATCATTATATTAACTTTTTTGACTTTATCTATTCAGTCACAAAGTTTACATGAAAATAAAAGAACAAATGGTTAAATTTTTTAATGAAGATAGTTGAGATGATTTTGTACGCAACTACCCAAATTCAAGTTCTACATCAATACTAAAATATTTTTATCTTGCATTTAAAAAGGTATGTTGATTTATACATTCATTTTTATTCATATGTATAATATCTTTATTTTATAACATATACATATATTTGTTTATTTTATTAAATATGAGGTAGGATGCAAATGGAGCACCAGATAGTTTCAAAAGATTTATTGAAAAAATTAAAATCGAAAGACTAAGAAAACAACGTCTTAGGAATGCTGAATTTGATCCAACTCTTATTCATTTCATTTGGAATGGGCTTGACACTATTCAATATCAAGTAATATAAGGTGACTATGAAGACATTGCTAAACTCATACTTAAAAGGGATTATTCCCTAGTTATTGCAGATATTCCCCATGGTTTCAATATCCCAAACATTGACTATGATAGTGACCCTTATATTTATCAAGTTCTTAGTAAACTGGTTGCAGGATTTGTAGAAGTCACATCATCACCATTATGGAGATTTTTGACATTTCATTCAAACACACAATTGACAATGTTATTGACAAGCTTCAAGGGGAAACAAACTCAATGATGCAGCTTACATGGTAAGATGTTGACATTGTATGTTTGATTAATGTTAAAAAATTCGTTTATGTACAAGTTAATTGAACTTTTACTATTTCATGTTACAGGAAAAAATTCAAATCTTCTTAACTGTGAAGATCAACCAATTATAAATGATTGTGAGTTCATCCATATTGATAGTTGTATAAAAGATTATATTTATATGTCTATGCTTTTTAATCAGGGAGATGGAAAGAGTCATAACTAAGAATTGGTTTATGATGTTGTTGTGAAAAAACTAACATATGAAGATAAAGAAGCAAAAGGAGAGATAGTTAACATGTATCAAAAACCACAGTCATTGATTAACTATCTTATAGACTTATGTTCAAATGAAGGAGATTGGGTTCTTGATTTATTTTCAGACTCAGGTAAGTTTTATTATATAAAATTGAATTTCAATATCTTCTTTCTTATTTTATATGTCATTATACTAATTTACTTCGTTATTTCTTTTGTGCTTGATAATTAGATACAGAACTATCATGTTGCCTACAAAAAGGAAGAAATTGCATTGCCATTGAAAAAGATCCCGTATAGTACAAATTTATTCAGCAAAGAATTAGTGTTCTTCAATTTCTTCCAGATGTAGTGCAAAAAATTGGGTTGAAGAAAAGGGATTTTAGTGAATCACGTGTGGAAAAAAAGGCAAAGGAACCTCAACCACCATTACATGGAATGACTGGAAAGGCATACATTGGGAGATTAATAAACATCAAAGGTCCATTAGAAGAGGAAAATGAGCAAAATGAAGCAGAAAATATTGTGGAAGAAGACAATGATGAAACTCTAGGGGATGAAGAGTTTGGATTACGTGATATTGTTAATTAATTGGATTACATGATTATAATTTTTTTTGACATGAAATTAATTTTAAAAAAAACTATTATTTAACTAATTTTTGTTAAATTTTTCCTACAAAAATTGTGATTTTGACATGTCATTTCTAACAAACAATTATCAAAATGTGTAATTTTTTAGTTATATTTATGTTCAAAATGTTTATTTTTATGTTAAACATTATTTTTTTTAGAGACAATTATTTGATGTGCATTGAAAAATTAACTAACGATATCTAAATATGTAGAATATCGAAACTTTAAAATATTGAACTTCTTCTTTTAACTATGCAAAAAAATACGACCACACTACAAAAAAAAAAAAAATTAATTAAATAAATTAATTAATTAAAAGAAAAACAAGAAAATATGAAGAAGAAGACCACTTCAAAATGTTAAAATTCAGAAAATAATTATTCACATTTAATACATTAGAAATTTAAAGTAAAAAAAAAAAAAAAAAAAAAAAAAAAAAAAAAAAAAAAAAAAAAAAAAATCTTTTAAAAAAAAGGCCTGATGCACAATCAACACTTTTTAAAATCAACATGCAAATCACTAACATTATAAAAACTAGTGTACATAAAAAATTTAAAGTGTCAAAACCTATGCTAAAAAAAAAATAATATATATATATATATATATTATTATATATATATATATAGACAATTTCGCATCACCACTTTTCCAAAATCGGTTGTTTTTTTTCTACCTCAACAAAACGGGGAATCGTATAAGTTCTTGTTTCAAAGTTTACATTGTTAAGTAAGGTTGTTTGCTCAAAGTTTGACAGGTGAAGTGAGAAAATGATATAAGGGATTGACAATAGGCAGTATTGCTAATTCACAACAATTTCATCAAGTTTTTCTTTCTCGTTGGGAGGCTAAAAAGAATCCACTTCAGATTCTTACAAAATATGAAAGTTCAAGGAGAGCTCTAGGACAATCAATTCAAGATTATTCAGAACGTTTATAATTCTCTTCCAGTAGAAACAAATCCCCCACCAGGGTTGGACTTACCTTGATATCGAGATGGTTTTGATATCGACAAGGCCTATCAGTTGAGAGAAATAAATCCAACTACTTTAGAGGAGATGCAAAGGAATGTTGTTAGTGTAGAGGCCAATTTGTTGACCAAGAAAGCTAAACTGAGGTCTGAGAAGAGAGTGACTATTAAAGAAGATCATTCTTCGTCATCAGATGTAAAACTGGACACTTCAGTTAAAAATATGGAGAGAATGAATTTGACATATAGAGTTTCACCAAAAGAACCACAAGGGGGTCCTCAGATCGGGAATCCAAATTTCAGAAGACAACAACCCCATATCAATAAAAGTGAACCAAGAAGCCCAACAGATCAAACAAATTAATCCTCCTTTTCATGAAAATTATGATGAGGAAGAACATGAGACAACATAAGAGAATCAGATCAATCTTTTTGGTGAAGGAGAAACAGATAATGTTTTTTTGACCAAAGAGGAATAAGATTTGTTCTTGTTATCACAATAAGGTGTGATGCCTATAGAATCAGAGGATTACAAAAAGGGTTATCAAAATTCCATTATGGAAGTGCGTAAACAATATAATCTGAGAAATAAAAAAATTGCACCAAATCCTCCTAAAATGATCCAAATTGATACACCTTTTACAAGTCAAACAAAGGTTTATCCTCCAAAGGAATCCCCTCAAAGGCAACATATAAATGTGAAAGAGGTAGAAAAGCCTCAACCTTCTTTTAACCTTTAAAATGAGTTGTCAAATATTAATATCGATGTTCCATTGACTAAATTAATGAAAAAGGATGTATATAGAAGTCAAGTTATAAAGACACTAAAGGTAGAAGAAGGAACAGATGGTAATGTTCCACCATTTTATGTTAGTCTTAACATTCATGATTTAATTTTTCATAATGCCATGTTGGATTCGGGTGCTTCACATAATCTCATGCCAAAAGTGATTGTGGAGAAACTCGGATTAGATATAACCAGACCATATAAAGACCTCTTCTCTTTTGATTCAATAAAGATGTTTAGGTTTGATCAAGGATTTGTGTGTGACCCTTACCAAAATCCAAGCAAAAGGTATAGTGATGGATGTTATTGTGGCTAATATCCCTCCAAAATATGGAATTCTCTTGTCAAGGTCTTGGGGAGCAAAGTTGCAAGGCACATTGCAAATGGATATGACATATGAAACTATTCCTATTTTTGGGAAAAAAAGGATATTATACAAGGGGACTCTTACGAAATATATGGTAAGCAGTCACGACAAACCCAATAATTACCCACTCTATTTTGTACATTCAGACATGGATTTTTTCATTTTATATAATGACATATGTTTGGAAGAAGAAATTCAAGACATGGAAAGTGAATTAGAAAAAACAAGGGACGTGAAGTTAAAGGCCAAAACAAAAAAATGATAATGATTAAGGCCTTTGGCATATGGATTTTGATGGGTCGGTTAGCAAGGAAGGAATCAGGGATGGTGTATGGATCTTAGACACAAAATCAGGCAGGTCAAAGAAGTATTCCTACAAGCTTTCCTTCCAATGTCCCAACAACGTTGCCGAATATGAGGCACTTGTTTTGGGGTTGCAGCTATTGAAAAGATCAAGATCCAAAAGGATTTCGGTCCATGGAGATTCATAAATCATCATTAATCAAATTAAAGGTGGGCATTTGACCAAACACCCCAGGTTGAGGGCATACAAAAATGTTTTTTTAGATTTTTTGCAATGATTTCTAGAGTATCAGTTGTATTTGATGCCTAGAAATCAGAATGTATTTGTTGATGCATTGGATACCTCAGCAAGTACATGTAAGATTATTTTCCACCCAAATAAGAAACATGAGATTGAGGTAAAACATAGGCCTGTTGTCCCAGATAACATAAGGTACTAGAGAGTGTTTGACAATGACAAACAATTAGATAATTTTTTGCAATTAAAGGGGGAGTTTGAAAATTTTCATATTGATGTAGAAAATAATGTTGATGACAATAGATAGGAAACTATTTCGAATCATATTAGTGAGAACTCTGCTGAACATGAAATAGAGCTTGAAACCCTATAGTTAAAATACAACGTGATACCAAGAGGTTTGGTACCACTTGAAGAATTATTTGATTTCAATTATGTGGCTCGACAGCCCAAAATGCAACCTATTGGGACTGAAGTTGAGGATTCTAACATAGGGAGTAAAGAAAAACCAAAGATTGTGAAGTTTTCTAAGTCCTTACCTCTGGAAGAGAAGCATAAATAGATTTATTTGTTGAGAGAATATTCTAATGTTTTTGCATGGCGATACAAGGATTTGAAGGCCTATGACAAGCATATCATTCAACATACTATTCCTCTCAAAGAATATCATAAACCTTTCAAGCAGAAGCTAAGGAGAGTGAACCTTGTTATGCTACCCTTAATTGAGAAGAGGTAAGGAAGATTTTTTATGCCAAGATTATTGTACCTTTGAGATTTTCTAAATGGTTATCAAATCTAGTACCAGTGACGAAAAGGATTTGAGAAATAAGGTTATGTGTATATTTTCAAAACCTCAATAAGGTTTGTCCCAAAGACAATTACCCCTTGCTGAAGATGGATCACATTTTGCAGTGGGTAGTTGGTTCTAGAAGAATTTCTTTACTTGATGGTTTCTCTAGTTACAACCAAATTTTAGTGCATCAAGATGATCAAGACAAAACAACCTTCAAAACACCATGGGGAATGTTCATGTATGTGAAGATGCCTTTCAAGTTTATGAGAAATGTAGAAAATTTGGTATTTATTTGAATCCTAAAAAGTCTCTTTTTTGGTTTGGAAGAAGGTAAACTGCTAGGTCATATCATTTCAAAGGATGGCATAAAAATTGACCCAAACAGAATTGAAGCAATTATGAAGATTGATCCTCCAAGGAACAAAAAGGAATTACAGTCTTTCATTGGCAGAATAAATTTTTTGAGGTGATTTATTCCAAACCTTGCTGAAATTTTGAGAGCCATGATAAACATGTTAAGGAAGGACAATGAAATTAAGTGGAATGTTGAAGTAAGAAGCTCATTTAGTGAGGTAAAGATAACCTTGACACATGACCATGTTCTAGTGAGTCCTAATTATACTAAGGATTTTATTATGTTTTCCTTTGCCTCAGAGCATATTATTGCAGTAGTCCTGATGTAGAAAAACAAGGAGGGTCATGAACAACCTATAATTTTTTTTAGAAGAGGATTAAGGGATGCTTCTCTAAAGTATAATATAATGGAAAAGCAGGATTTTTCCTTGGTGAAGGCTTTAAAGGATTTTAGAGTGTATATATTACATTCCCACATAAATTCTTTTGCTCCAAATGATGTGGTAAAGGATATCCTCACTCAGATTGACCCATAAGGAAAGAGAGGTAAGTGGGTAGCTATTATTTTGGAATATGAGATTGAAATTAGGCCCACAAAATTTATTAAAGGTCATGGATTAGCCAAATTGATGGTTGAATCAAATTTACATGCATTATATTTAAATTTCATTGTTTCTCAAGACAGTGAAGAAGAAGTAGTCCAACAGGTATCAGAAAGGTTTATTTCTTCTCCTTAGTATACAAATATCATCTATGTTCTGTAAAATTTACAAGCTCCACCTGGTTTAACGAAAACAAAGGCGGGGTTTCTTAAATTAAAGGTTGTTAAATTTTGTATTCTAGATCAGTCTTTGTATTGAAAATATGCAGGAGGAATATTGCTAAATTGTTTACTAGAGGATGAGGAAGATAAGGCAATGGAAGAGTTTCATAAAGGTGACTGTGGAGGCCATATTTTCTAGAAGACTACAATAAATAAGATCCTAAGAGTAGGATTCTATTGGCCTTCATTTAGTGATGTCCATAAAAGGGTCTCTAGTTTCCATCAGCGTTGAATCTTTGAAGGGAAAAATAAGCTTTTACCTTTGCCTCTAAAGCCTATTTCAATAGAGATACCTTTTTAGCAGTGGGGATTGGACTTCATCGGGGAGATTCATCCAAGTTCTTTAGCTCAGCACAAGTGGATTGTAACAACCATGTATTAATTCACCAAATGTATAGAAGAAGTTCCATCTAGGCAAGCCACAGACTCAGTAATTATCCAATTCATGAAAGATAGGGTAAATACTAAAAAATCTATTGGGATGTCACCTTTCGAATTGCTTTATGGAGTGGGTGTTGTTTTTCCTAATTCCCTTGGGGTTCTAGTGTTGAGATTATTGCAAGAAGCATAAGTATAACCTAATGATTTATAGAGAAGGATCAATCAAATGATACAATTGCAACAAACTAGAGAAGAATTCTACAACAACACTTAGGTAATCCATGATAAGATCAAAAGGATTCATGACAGGAGGGTGAAAGCTGATGATTTTCAGCTTGAAAAAATTGTGTAAAAATGGGATGCCAGAAATGGGGAAAAAGGAAAACATGGAAAATTTGACAGTTTGTTGAAGGGGCCTTACAAGGCTGAAGCTTTCTGTGGAACCAATGCTTTTCTGTTGAATCATATAATAGGGGAATCACTTCTTGGAGGGCCTATCAATGGTCAGTTACTCAAACATTATTTTACCTAAAATTCAGCTGGTTTCAAAAGCATCATTGTATATACTATTTTATTTTTTTAAACACTACAGGTGTGGATGGTTGCCATCACAAATTGAACCCCAAAGTGAAGGCCCTGAATTTCTATTGAGTTGCTACCATATGTAATAGAGTTTTATTTAGTTAAGTCAATTTTAGTTGGTTTAGAGTTAAGTAAACACCCAATGGATAAGGCTACTAGTCTACAATATTCTTGGCATCTCACAAGGGAATATTCCATCCCCATTGGAGCCACTGTTAGGGTCATATAAACATAGTTATTAAGGTATGATTATCTAGCTATTTATCCTAAGGGATGTTGTAACTTATTTTTTACTTTAGTTGTTTTTATCCTTTTGAAAAAGAAAAAAATAAGAAAAGGTAGAAAAATAAAATAAAAGAGAAGAAAAATAGAAAAAGAAAGAAAATTAGAGAAAAAATAAAAAGGGGATAAAAGGTTGTAATTGCCCAAAAATAATGAAACCTTATTCACAATTACACCGGAATCTATCTGCCAAGTTCTTCACATTAATCGTCAAGCTCCCTTACATCCATTTTCCACTGATTCACTCATGGAAATATACAAGAAGCTTACTTTCTCTCAACAAGCCCATATTTTTTAGTCTTTTCTGCCTGAAAATTTTGAGTCACCTAGAACTAATCCCCCATATTTTGCTTCTATTTTCCCTTAAATGTCAAGGAAATTTATTTATATGGTTACTTTCCTATTAGGTTATCCCATAGTTCAATGGGTAGATGACGTAGTGTTAGGGTTTTTTCAGAGTTCTCAACTGGTCAAAAGCCATCAATCATTTTCAACTATAGTCAATATCCATCAAATGTTATTCATGATCAGTTTCTGAAGTTTACTACTAAAGGTGCATTCAAACACCAGTTAATCCTTGTATATTTGTTGTTGTTCTATCAAGAAGACAAGTTCAAATTTTAGTTGCAGAAGTTGGATGTACAGGGAAGACCACTATTAGTCATTCACTAGACTTCCTTTGGTGAGAAAGAATTCAGAAGAGTATTCATTGAGTAATTTTGTAGATCATTTTTTGCATGTATCCTTATGTCTTCTTAGCAACAATGTTATACCAAGGATTTCACCAGAAATCAAAAGAGATTTACATCTTACAAAACAAGCCAAGGTTTGAGACTGGTATCTTTACCATAATTATACAAAAATTTGAATCTATGGATGTGAACTCCCTGCCTACAGGTTGACAGATTTTGTACCAATAATGATCTTTGCCTTGGAATACATCAAGCTAATGTTGAATATGGATGACTTGCATTTTGTTTCAAGAAAGAAGAAGGCATAGTTAAAACTGAAGGTACACATTAGTCCTTACATCATCAACATTAGAGCAGCAAAGGAAGTAGATGAGTTACTAAAGCATATGAAATTCAAATTGAGTTTCACAGGGTGATATGATCCTGTAGGGATAATTTTAAAATTATGAGTTGAGCAGAGGACCATGCCTTATGTACATATAACTACGTCATAAATTTAGCAATATGATAATCAAGAGGAGTGGACAGAGAATACATTACAAGAGTTTGAAGAGAAAATTCTCAGTCAAACATCTCTACAAACTCTTATGTCAAAATAAAAAGAAGCTAAGTGATCCAGGGAGAGTATGTCTCCTGTAGACTCAGGTGCAGATTTTCTTGTTTTCAAAAGAAGAAAGAAGACAAATAGCCAAGAAGAATCATCAGAAGAGAAAGGATCACAAGAGAAATCTATATTTGTTTTGACAGGTCTTCCCACTACTTATTTTTCACATATTAAGGAGACCACATCATCCCCAATGTCTTCTACATCCCATATTGAAATACAACAAAACATTTTTGCTAGGTAAAAAGATATCAAGAGGAAAAATGAAGCTTTGAAAGTCACAATGTATTCATAATTCTGGAAACAATCTTCTAACACTCATCATAGACTATTGTCTACACTAGACACAGAGAAGGTACAGTTCCAAATTTCTTTCTTAGAAACTAAAGTTCCAACTCCTAAAACTGCAGAAGATTACAAAGCATTTGTCTTTTCTTTTGACACCAAGAAAATCCATGCCATTGATCAGATCGAATTGCATAAACGGGTTGGTGAGATGATATACTCAACACTAATGAGTTCAGCCATGGCAATCTCTAAATTTCAAGCCTCACTAAACAACACTCATTCATAGTTGAAGATGGAAAGTATGTCATCCTTGGCTAAAGACACTAAAATTAAAGCCCTCGAAGATTTAGTAATTAAACTAAGATATAATCCTAGTGAAATAAAAGCAGCTGAGGAGATGATTAAAAACAAGAAAGATGATATTCAAGCTCCCAGAAAATAACTCAAGCTTCCAACCACATAGCACCCACAGGCTAAAGAAATTGTTGAGCTGGAAGTAGAGAAGGAAAAAAATTTCAAGTTGATAATTGAACAAATGTGAAAATTCATAAAATGGAGACGGATATGTAGTAGCTTTTGAAAGTTGAGAGAGAACAATTGGAATTTGCAGGTACATCAGCACAACAAACAATAACAACAGCATCAACAGAAGTAACATGATCAACCATTGCAGACTCCTCTGAAAAGTTAGTGAAAGCTTTGGGAGATTTATCATTGACCAACCAAGAAAATGAAATATTGTTAGCATTATTGAAGAAAATGGAGGAAAATAAAATCAAAGCTGACAATGCATATTTAGCAAAAGTCAGAAAAATTTCAAGCTTACTCAAGAGCTTGGAAAGTATGAAAATTGGTCATTAACATCACAAATGTTGGCAGGGGCTAAGAAAAGCATATGGAATAATATTAATTCAAATATCACAAAGTTGTGGTAATAATTCCATATTATATTTGAGCAAGAGGAACTAGTACAAAATGTCAAAGTAGTAGTTGAACAAATAAAGGTTGAAATTGAACACATGCCCGCATAAGCACACAAAATTATCAAGATTCTCAACTTCAGGACGAAGGATGAGCTCGAAGAACTTCAAATTTAAGACAGAACAAGCACAATCATGGAAGTAAAATGATTTCTAACAAAGAAGAACCTGATCATACATCTTGAAAACAAGTGCAAAGAGTTAGAAATACATAGTAAAGAGATTTAATAGAAAGTTTAATTTGTTGCAGGAGAAAGGGCTTCCACCTTTCAGAGCTTCTAATGGGAAATTGATTCCATTAGAGAACTACCAGGACCAATTGTGTAATATAGTTGTAGATACATCCAAATTTTCCAAAGTGAAAGGAATAATAAATGGAGAAAATTTCATGGAAGGCCTAAAATATGACCTCTTCATTTAGCATGAAATCCATTATTTGTTTATCAATAAACCAACTTTTCAAATACACATAGAAGTGGCTGAAATATTTCGAAATATGGTAAATTTATCTATTCCTACTCAGGAGAGATGGGATAAATTGTTGGAGCTTGTTGAGTAAAATCAAATAGAACTCCTACATATTAGGAGCAGTCAAACATAAGAAGCAGAAATATAGCTACAGTCATCAACAACACTGTTCAAAGTGTGAATAGAACATTTGAATTAGTCCAACATTGTTATCATTTAGTTCTATTTTTGAAATATCTACATATTCTGGTATATATTATTTTGTAATAAATATTATTTTAAGTCTGAATTAGTTCGAGACAAACTTTATAAGTATTTTGTAAAAATAATTAGAAAGGGTTGATTGTGGAGAAAATAAGATATTTATTCAATTGTAAACTTTGGAGTTTTCAGTTGAAGTAATCAAAACATAAATACAGAGGTAGTATTGTTTAGGATTCTCGTGTCAGAAAAATGGTGATGTTTCTCTCTTTGTAAAATGTTTCTTCTTTCAAGTTATCACATGAATGTTTCTCCGGCTTGTTTAAACAATCTAAATTTTTTCCTTCTTAAAATAAAATATAAAATTCATCTATGTATTCTTTATATTTAATTGATCCTCACCTTATATTTATCTTATCCATACCACACATAATTCATGAGATCCAAGAGTTTGCCTACCTCGCGCTATTTCAGCTACTTTGTTTATTTGTGATTTATTACTGAAAATTTTTATGACTCCATGCCCAATGGACTTTTCTTTCACTCTACAACCACAACTATAAAAACCTATATTTGACCATTATACCTAGCCTAAGATCTAAAAAAAATAAAAATAATATAGAGAGATCCCTCTCTGAAGCTAGAAGGGCTAGATCCCAACTTTAAAAGTGTTTTATGGTTACCTCTGCAGTTTCCTCTCCAGCCTAGGAAAACTACGGAGTGATAACAAGTTACCTAAGTATCAACTCCTTGGAAATATGTGGAATGAGCTATAAATCAAGCACAAAATCCCTTTCAAGATGTTTGATTGTATTTCTTACTTATGGAGAGGTTCTAAAATATTTCTTTATTAATCTTGTAATCAATGCTATAGAAAAAATTCAGAATAAACTTAAAGATGAAATAAAAGCTTGGAATGTTGTAAAGAAATATAGAGACGTAGATGATGACCACATATGTCTTAGAATTTTATCATGTGGAATTCCTTTGCATGAATGAGTGCTTATTGGATTGACCAGAAACACCCTTGGGGTACCATGAATGAAATGTGAAGAAATGATATCAAAATTGGTATCTGGAATAACCACATGCTCCTAGGGGAAATACAAAGGAAAAGTTATGGATAGCTATATACATAGATCCTATTAGAGTTTACACAGAACCAGGACGTTAGTTAGTCCCTTGATGTTGATAAGAAAGAGAGAGGAAAAGCATATAAATCTGAAATCAATCCAAAATAATATGTGCTCCAACTTATCCAAAGTATGGAAAATTGGTAGTTGAATGAGCCCATGATGGGATAACAACTCATGTTTACTCCCTTATTTTCCTTGGAAATCATTCCATTTATGGATTGGAGGAGGAAATATGGCACATTTATGGTCTCTACAAGTTATAAGTGTGGTTTGTGTTTAGTTGGTATAGGAGTCTGAATTGATAAACATAAACTATACTTTGTCTTCCTTCATAAGAGATGTATTTTAAAAATACGATATTCTACCTCATCCTAGATACCTTAATAATAAGGCCTTTAGTCACAAAAATTCCAAGCCCCTTAACAATAGTCACATATCTATTTTTTTCCATTTTTTTGAAAATTCATGGAAAATTCCCTAGATACATCATCATTATATCCTCTTAATTTGTTAAAATAATATATCCAGTTGTATGTCTCAAAACATTCCACCACCTCGAGGTGTTGGTAAATCCGGGAGGGATCAGTGAGTTCCCTATGATTAAAGGTCTCCCCCATTTCAGAATCATGTGTTATATAATTGTACAAGAAGGTTGCAATGTTGAGAGATCTTATAGATGATTGAGGTCAAAAAAATATTTCGAGAGGAAAATATCGATTACAGATATAAGTGAATTCCCTTCTCTTTTAGAATAATTGGATCGAAGAGATTCATTATAATATTCTATTGAGTTGAGAGGAGTGTTCTATTGGAATGGTTAACAAGAAATGAGTACATAACTTCCATATTTCATTGTATGTTTCCTGAAAAAATTGTGGTGAATTCTCCTTCCTCTATATGTAAACATTTACACACCCTCCTATAGAGCAATATGCATAAATGTAGTGCAACCATAAAAATGAAATATATTCAAGGAACGTGAGTTGTGATCATTTCACAATATGAGGTGTATTGGTGTTAGTGTTGGAAATGACCCTATAGTAACTAATTTTGTAGTGTCCATTATCTTGTAATATCAAAAATCTATGGGAGGGAGAGGGATTCTAATTCTAATAGAGCCTTGATATGTCTATTTCTATTATGTACAGTGGTGGAAATAGTTGATTACATCACACCAGATATCTATTTTAATTATCATAGAACCATATGTGCGCAAGACCCTACACGCACAAGGTAGAGTGGATGCCACACCATTATATCTATCATTTTCATTGGCCACAAATGAAAAAGGTTTTCTAATATAACATATCATTATCACATTTAACTCTTCCTTGTTGTCTAATTCATAGATATCATCAATGTCATCAATGTTACATACATCATATGGATGTGCTTCAGGAGCTACGTTGAGAATATCAAGAGCATCTCTTAAGTAACATGTTTGATTTTGTTTTAATAGTTGGCTCAGTCCCCTTTCTCTTTCAAAAACAATTGTGTGTATGTGTGCGCATACAAAATAAATAGAAATGACCAAGTCAAAATAAAAAAAGAAGAAATAGTGATCTAATTGATAGTGAGAGATGATACTATCCATGGACTCTACCTTGTACCCCTCTGTATATCCCTCCCAGGTCCAATTAGATGTATGTAGCTCAGAGCTCCCTCGGCATAGGGGTCACAAAATCCCTCCCAATTGGAATTGTTTCAACAAATTTTAGGGAACTGAACAATATACCATGAATAAACACCCATAATCGATCTAATTTTCATTGGTGACAGAACGCTACAGTATCCCCCAGAACAACCAACTAAGTGGGCCAAACTTAATATGATTCGGCGCTTACATGTCAGGGATCAATCCTTACACCTCTGCTTGTTTTCTACATAATATCTTTGAGTTTACACTTCACTTCTTCCTCACCCTCCATGCAGAGAAATATAGAGACAACGAAGTTGAGTTGAAATGAGCTAGAGCAACAAAGGAAGCAAGAAAGAGATAATGAAGTTGAGATGAAATGGAAGACATCGATAGACTGATGTCACTTATTATAGTCTTCAAAATAGTACTATGTATTATACTTTTCTTAAATGCATATCTTTGTCGAATTGTCAATGTACTAGTCTTTAAAAAAAAAATAGGACTTCGTCGAATATTCAATGGCAGAGGAAAGTTTTCAAATATTCGATGATTTTTTGTTGGAGTACTCATTGGATACTTGACAACCGAATCAACAGATGGAAGTGTCAGTACCTTAACACTCTCGTGAATAGAAATCTCATCCATCACATATCTGATGCTTTACCATCGACTTGAAAGCGTGGAGCAACAACACTTTTGTTGCACAATTTACTTATGTCATCGATTACCCAATGCCTCAACGTCAGTTTGTTCCATAAAAAAATGGACCTGTGTGTTGAATGTCTAACTCTAGGCTAGTGCGCAACCTGCCGAATATTCGATGTTCTATCCGTTGGATACCTGACAAATTGTAGCATCGTAAAAATTACTTATAAACATTGGTTTTTTAATGAACATTTAGGCCTTTTTATGTGTCATAAAATCAACATCTCTATAGTCACATATCTGATGGTAACTAAATTGTCGACTATTTGATAGAGTTCCAGTGACGGTTTGATAAGAACCAATGTGTAGGATAGTCGACACTAGTAAGTCGCATATCTGACTAATAGCCATTAGATTTTTTCCCCTTTTGTGCTAGTGTTCCTAGGGCCCCTCTTGTCCCAACCCTTAGTGGGCGATGAGCTGCCCAACCTTAAGGGGGTATCATTGTTATATCTTACACATCATGCTCTCATTCCCTAGAGCCTCGAGTATTTATAAAATAAAAAATCAATAAAAAGCAAAAGGAATATGAAGAACAATGGAAAAACAAGGGTTGAGGTAACTCATGTAACACTATTTCTCGCTCTTACATCTATACACCCAAGTGTGGGCCTCCCTAATCATATCTACCCTTGTACCATGGCATGTGGCTTGGAGCCTTACCTTGATGCCCCACTTTGTTCAATCATTATATCACATGACACCATCCATATGACAGATGTACCATGGACCTGTCACTCCCTTAGAGGTTGAAACCACTTAATAAGGTCCTTGATTAACCTCCTTCTTGAAGTTGGAGACACCTGTACACTCTAAAGCCCATTATGGAAAGGCATGCCACTATGAAGTGCCCACTAGGTTCCATGACTTGGGAGCTCATTTTCTCAATTACACTAATGATGTGTTGTAATGGAAGGAGAGGAGACACATTGGGTCTTATACAATATTGTAGATGCGTCTTCATCGTGTGTTTTTGTCTCCCTATACGGGGTCCAAGCCCTACAGAGGGTCATAGTGGCATTTATTGGGTGTGTGTTGAGAGTCATGGGCCTCCACTATAGTAGAGAGAAGATAGCCATGCCATGGGATCCTTCTTCACCATTCATTGATTGCTTGTGTCCCACTTAATTGATGATAATGATGCACCTGTACCACTTTGCCTAGTTGGCTACACTCTTGTACCACACACTTGGAAATTGATCCATGGCCCTAATGGGATTGTCTCTCACCATGGGAAACAAAGGGAGGGATTGCATCATTGTTTGAGCCCTTGCAGATGTGATACATGCTTATTTAATTTAGTTGGAGACCCATGAGGATGTCTTTGTGCCCCCACAACCACTTGGGAGCACCACAGGTCATTTGATTGGAAATCAAGGGGCCATCCCCTTCACTATTTTTGGAGCACTTCTATTCATTTTGGCACATATTGGACTTTACTAGGCCTTCCAACAGTCGTCCTAGCTATTGTATTATCATTTTGGACCTGTTGAGAGGATTATTTTTCATATTATGGAGCTATTTGGTGGGCTTGTCACCAAAAGGTTGTTATTTGTACATTATTTTATTATTAGGGGTGTCATTAGACCTAATTTAGCCATTTGAATCCCTTGGAGGATCATATAAATTAATGACAGGTTCATTTCATTCCTCATCAACACTTGGATTTGGGATATATCTCTCTAAAGATTTCAAACTTGCAATTTGTGGAATGATTCAGATGATTAAATTAATTTATGTGTGGAATATTTTCACTATCTCTCTTGGAGCTTATATTTTGCAAATGTGATGGATGGATATACTCGTCATGTAAGTGCTCTTTTCATGCAAATTTCTTGATGATTTATGTATAATGTATGGAATTTTATGCTTTTATTTTTCTTGTGCCTAAAAATTAACGTGAGTTTATGAAACACTTGTAATATTGGCTCGTTGCATATGTTAATCATCTTGGCAAGAAGAACGATTTTTCCTAGGGGAAGGTTGTGCATTGTTTACCCTAAAACTCCATCAAATCTTGCATATCAAAGTATAAAAGTCTAAATTTTTTGTGAAGTTGCATCCATAGAGAGCGTAGCTACTTCTTTAGGCCTCCTTGAGGAGCAAAGTTCCTAAATCCTTATCAGTTTGACTCTAATATTCCTAATAGCTAGACACTAGTCCTAAATCCTTAGTGATCATGTTAACTTAACTAAATATTATTCTTTCACCTCTTCTCTTCCTCTCTTCTTTGTCCCCTAAGGATAAGAATATTTTCTAGGGCTTGGTGTGAAATTTTAGGGAGGAGGAATTTTAGGATTATGTCTAGACAAATTTCTTCAGTTATGTCTCCTCTAGGCATTCTCCAGTTTTGAATGAATTTTTATGGTGCAATTTTAAATAAATTGATGCCATAGCTATCACACCAAGGGGGAAACCTTGAAGCTGCTTTGACTTGGGGATTTCTTGAAGGTTTGAAATTTATAGTTCATCATTCAAAAACTTTTCTCTTAACTATAGGTGATCACTGGATGAGCCTTTACCATGGTATACCTCTAAACCCTTGGTATCTTATAGTATTTCTCTCAAGGGGCTTTTTGTGGAAAGTCACCCTATCTTCTTCCAAATCTCACACTTTAATTGAATCTTTCCATTGAATGAGCCATCATTGCCTCACTTAGAACCCTAGTATAAACACATCAATCACAAGTGAAAGATTTTGGAAATTTCTATCTTAAGAATTCATCATTTTTTAATATTACTAAGCACAAGGTCATCCTTCATAGGTCTTTCTTGGGGATCCTTTCAGTTTTTCTTTAAGTATTTGACCCATTAATTGAGTCTCTCCTTTGAATGGGCCTAGGAAATCAAGTTATACCTTGTCATTGATCCTATCATTCAAGTGATTTCCTCCACACTGGGACTCCTCCCATTGGTGAAAGTTTGTAAAGGGCAAGGGACATCGACTGAGGTGACAATGGGTCCTAATCCCATTGTTTTCACTTGGTCTATTAGGAGTCCCGTTAGAACCCCTCCTAGGACCCCTCCAAAGGTGCATATCCAACATGCACAATTATAACTGGAGGAGGAATTTGCCTTGAAGGATACTAAGGTGAATGATACTATAACATATGGTCAGTAGAAAATTTTTGAACCAAAGGTGAATAAGAATTCTATAATTCTTATACAAATGGAAATGCAACAACAAGTGATAGATGCAAGCAAGTTACAGTAGTCAAAGAGAAAGCTAGATGAGCAAATAAACATGTTGTCGATGTTTATGAACAAGATGATCGGGAGAAGGTACATCAAGAGGAGAAGGATAGTCAGCAACAAGGAAAAGTTGATTGTAAGAATTTGCATTAACAAGGCAAGTGGACAACAACAACATAACATTTGGAGACCAGGAATATTGAAGGTGATAGAAGCAGAAGCATATGGACAACAACATGATGAGATGGACGATCAACATTAGTGCAAAGTTTGGGATCCTCGAGGATTCAGAAATTAATGAAACATGACCAATAGGTCATGAAATGTTTCTACCTTGGAAGTCTAATGCAAGATCATTAGAGCTTCCAAGCCATTATGTCTTCGATGTGAAAAAGCTTCAAAATTGGGTCTTGATTTTCGAGAATATTTATATTCTTCTATGTAAATAACTTGTATTTTCTAAGTTGTTATATTTTATGAGTTTTATAACTAACTAGTCATATTTTTAGAAAATTTATGGATAGGTGAGATTTTTTCCATAAGGAAAAGCTAATTTACCTTGAAAATCATGATATATTTAGGGTATAAATCATGAAATCTTTAGGGAATAAATCATGATATCTTTATGGAATAAATCAAGGAGTGATTTATGGATGTAGGAAAATCTACTTTTCTTTTGATTTTGTATTCAATCATTGTAAGCCTACAGGCAAGACTAATGGCCAAAGAAATGTGAAATCATGCTCATAGAGAGAAATAAATGTTTTTGAATATTTTTGTATATACATGTTTTGTTAATGAAATGAAGCTTCATATCTTTTATGTATGAAGTCGCTATGTGCACAATCATTGAAGAATTCTTAAAATTTGAAATTGGTATAATAAAGTTCCTATGTGTGAATTGGGCCAAGAAATATTATTGAATATTTAGTGAAATTAAATTTACTGCATATCTTAAATGGTGGAGACCAAGAATCATTGGTCAAACTATTGATGGGAGATTTGCAGTCAAATTATTTGTGAATTTTGTATTGAATTTAGTTTTGGGTTATGTTGAGATCTTATGAAGATCTAAGAATATATCAAGAAGATGAGTTATAGCAATAAAATTCAATTTTCCTACCATCATTGGTCCTCCTAAACATTTTCCAGGTCAATCTAACATCATTTGGAGTGGAATGTTGGACTCTTGGAGCAAGTCAAGCCTCTTCAAGGTATCTTTTGGAATCTTTTTTAAGATCAACTCAATACAAAAGGAACATTAAGCTACTTTCCTCATAGTCATTACCTCTTCAACCCACATGTGGGACTTTAAGTCTAAATATTGTCTCTTGATTCAAGTCGACCCTGTAATATCCTAGGGTAATTTTTAATTCCCATGGCTTCTTATTCCATCTACGATTTCCAATAGGTATTCATGCATTTACAACAACAAGCATTTCTTCATAAAATAAACAACTTATTCAATAATAATAGTGGATAGGTAGGGACAATTTACTCGACAATAATTACTCAAATTCACAATGAAAATGATTGATTGTCCATTGATCCAATAATCTACTCAACCACTACTTTAGAAATCCAATTTTATCTACAAAATAAATCAGATTCACTAACCATGTACGAAACTTGGACTAACTTACTTAAGCTATTGTCTAAGGGATTTCCCAACAGTAAGCTAGACTATCTGTAATTTAGAATAAACCCTTGAGGCAGGTCCACAAATTATTCTTGCTTCAATGATACCAAATAAAACCTTATAAAATACCTCACCCAATTCTATATGCCTCATGGTGTGACCGAGTTGCCCCATAAATGCTTCAGGAAGGGACCGAGCAACCTCAAAGAAGATTACCAGCTTGCCTCAAGCTGAACTGCTTCAAAAGGATTGTTGGGCCTCCAAATTTTCATCATCTTTTACCTTCATTTCCATCATTTTACCATATTTTGTAACTCTTTACCATATTCTGAAGTTCCATAACAATACATTAATAGCCATTTTCAAGATCGGATGGGTTTATCATTATTATTTTCCAAGTCATTTATTTTAAGTATTTTAAGAGAATTTATGATTAAATATTAGGAAATTAACATGTTTTCATATATATATATATATATATATATATATATATATATATATAATATATATATATATATAATATATATAATTGTTATGATTTTTATGACATTGTAGGCCTATTTGGAGATTCTACAAGGGTCTTGTTTGGCTACTCAACCACAAATTATAATTTCAGTTCCAAATCATGAAGATTTGTGGAATATTTGTAGAATATTTGGATCATTGACTAAGCAGATTCAAAGGAGACTAATCATGGATGTTTTGATATGTGTCTCATATCAAAACTAGGAGAGAATTTTAAGAGGATTTGTATCTCATATTTTTAAGTGATTGGTTGTAACCACAAGATATAAATGTGAATCTATATGAGATTTGTGGATCTATATTTATTGATTAGTTATCTTAAGTTTTTGCATAAATAGGAGTGCATCCTTCATACAAAGGAGTTCCATCCAAGATATGTAATTTGTAAAACAAGGATAGAGAGGAAGATAGTTTAATTAGTGTAATATCTTTGGAACTTTCTCCAACTTCATTTTATGGAATACATTTTGTTTTGATCTCCAAGCTTTGATAATCATTCGGTGTGCTTGCTAAGGAGTGGATGACCTCCATCAACCACAGCTTTAGCACCCCTTTCCTTTGTTGTAAATATTTATTTTATTTCATGTTATTTTGATTATATGTTTTATGTTTTTTTGTTAAGATTGATTTAATTTCCTTGTGTTCGGATTGGATTGGATTCATTAATGTTGTTTTGTTAAGATTGATTTAATCTACTTATGTTTGGATTGGATTGGCACACTAGTAATCTCACATTAGTAATCTCATAGGCTACTATATTAAATTACTTTTTCATTTCATAGCTTAGATTAGAATTGTTGGTTTTCGTAGAGATAGTCTTTGAGAGAGAAAATGCTTGAGAGAGAAGATGTGCACTTGCTTTTCATTTTATTTCATTATTTTCTTTGAATTAGTTTCAAGTTTCTTGCATTAGATTAATCTATTCTGAGAAATAACTATCTAGTACATATAGGACACGTATACCTCATCAATCCACAAACCCCGGGTTGACAATCTAATAACAGGGATTTAACTCACAATTCAATCACCCAAAATTTTGGCGTTGTTGCTGGGGAGGTATACATAGGTGCTTATTTTGAAAGTTTAGACAACTCATGCTAGTTGCATTCATTCTTAGATGCATGGTTAAAATCATATTAAAATCATTTATGATGCATATTAAATATTCAATAATTTTTCAATATTTCTTACTAATCTATGTGCAAGACAGGAAGCATCAACTAGTTGGAGTAATTCACAGTTTGAAATATGTCCTTCCAAGAACTTTCTCAAATCCTAGCATCAATTGGGATATCCTCCTCTCAAGAAGAGTATATTTTAACTGCATTCAGAAACTTGTCTATCTCTCCACCTCCACAAGAATATCTTGAAGTCTCTTTTGATTCCTCTTGTCAGTTTGTTGAAGAGACTAAATAATCATGGAATGCTTTTTATAGGGAGAAACCACTAGAATCTAAGATTGAGGAATGCATAATAAAGGAGGATATTCAATGTGATCTAAACCAAGAAAGGAATCGGGAATGTCATAGCTTTATTGAAATATGGTTCCAATCAAGGATCAAGTCACATCACTCTTTCATTCTTCCATACTTCTTGATTGCATTATCAAAACAACTGGTCTTTCATGCTTTGATGTACTTTTAAGCATATTTTCAAACCTAAGCATGAATATATTTTTACTCCTATTACGCATATTGTTATACTAGAAACATGTATACAATTGAACCAATTTTTCTATTTCCAGTAGAGTAGGACAAAATCAATAAATAAAACCAAGATTGGTGATGTTTTTAAGTTTTTTGTTCAGTTAGATTTTATTTTATTTGCAATTTTATTTTTGGTGGTGCAATAAGAGCCACCTCACTTACTAATCATTTTGCAAGAAAATCTAGAAAGAGAGGAGAACAAACAGAGTTTTGAGAGCCAAAATTTGAAGTTAGAGATCGAATCCTTTTACTTTGTTTTTTTTAATTTTAGATTTCAAATGAATAAAGAGTTGACAAAACTCTTAAGTATGCTCTCTTCTTGTGCCTTGTGCAACCTGAAGGATCATAAAGGAAAATTGAATAAAGTTAGCTTTGAAATTTTATAATAAAAATCATAGATCTAAAAATTGGATAGGAGATCTAAATTCATTCTAAAAATACTCAAAATTTAATCTCAAAATTTCAATTAGATCTATCTTCAAAATTTGTTAAATGTTTTCTCAAAAAAAAAAAAAAATACTTTTGAAAAAAAAACAATTAGATTTTTCACAAAAAAATTAACATGTTATTTATTTCCAAAAAAAACAAATAAAAAAAAGGACAAACAAACAACAAACTTAACAAAACACACACACACAAAACACAAAAACAAACATTATAAAAAAAAAACAATTAAAATATATATATATATATATTATATATATATATATATATATATATATATATATAATATATATATTAAAAAATAACCATTAAAAAAATATATGTAGGGTGAAAACAATAAAATGAAAACCAAGAGCACTTGTTCATAATGGAGGGTCGAGAGTTGGGTCGAGAACAAAATATGCATTGCGGATTATTTACATGGAAACTCACGGCTTCAAATCTTACAATCCGTACAGGCTTCGACCTTCATAAAAACCTGCAATTATTAAAAACCCAACTGCGATAATCCGAGTGTTATTGAAATTTGTAAAGCAGCAAGGCAGTGCAACAATATTGGTTTTTGGTCACACAATCATTTAAATTGATTGTGATCGGATGTGCATCAAAACATGTTTTTATCAAGGATTGGATTCACATGTCTTATTCTCGGGCAGATTTGTTATTCCCATCTCACGCATCTTAGTCTCTAGCGGGTTTGTTACTTTTGTGCCAATAGTGTGTGGGACTTCTGGTGACATCAGTGTTAGTTGTGGCATACATGTCTGCACATTTCACTCTTCAACTAAAATCTTGAAACCTATAGAACCATATTTGTAGAGTCGACGCAATATAGTAGCTACAAAACCAATCATCAGCTATAGAATCGAGGCAACCTGGTAGCTGCAAAACCAATCATCAGTTGCAGAATTGACGCAATTTGGTAGCTTATGCAAATTTGGCTTGTACATTGTGCAGAAGAGGTCTCAAGTTCAAAATTGGCTACAGACACATTGCTACATAAGCCTACCAAGTCAAGTTTCCATGACATCTACCCACTTTAGCATCCACATCAGCATCATGTTGCCACGTGGCACCCATGCACAATTTTTTTCATGTTTCATAAAAACTTCAAACAATGATAACTCTTTCATACAACATCAATTTTTGATGATTCAAACATCATTGGAAAGATATCAATAAGATATACATGATAAAATAGTTTTCATTAGCATTTGAAATAGTAAAAATTTGAATAAGTTACCAACAAAATAGGTAGTCCAAGGTACCACTTTCCAAACATGTAAAAGTGCATTTAATGTTTCTTACTTGAATTTGTTTTATTAGTACTATTTCTGAGTTTTTTGTGTATATATCAGATGAACAGAGACTAATCATCTCTCTCTCTTGATAGTCTTACATTTTATTGTAGAAACGTGCTAAGTTATTACAAGTTCCATGACGATGAAAGAAGATCGCTATATGCACGAGTGCCTTTTAAAGACCAAGTTTCTTTCAGAAGAGCATGTCCATTCCATGTAAAATCAGATCCATTACACCATTGCTACTAAACAAGGCCTCTCAAATACAAATTTTACCATTGCTACTCATTCTAAGCCTACAATCGATCCATAAATTTCCCTCTCCCTCCTGCCAAACCATGATTTCAAAATTCATTTTCCCTTTGTAATATTCATACTTTCCTACCTCATTTTCACTCACCCTTAACCAAAAAATAAAGTCATTCAGCTCGCTTACAAAGTTGAGTCACCCCATTTTCCTATTCCTTATTGTCAAATAAAACTTGCTTCATAATGGAAATATTTCATCTATGGTCCTTCAAATTATTATTTTATATTCGCATTAGATGATGGAGGATTCATTAAGGCCTCCCTTCTAACAAGTCTTGACCCATCAATTCTGACACATCATATGGGATCAAGACTAGAGATATTTCAATTACCTTGAGGCTTTCATGCCTTAATGGCAAGTTCTGTCACCAATAAATAGTGGGAATACATTAGTGTCCTTTTTGTTTCGTATCTTCTAGGTGACTCAACTACAACACATCAATTCATACCTAGTAAGATGTACTTAGGCATCTTGACTCTCATTGACATCAATGGTGAGTAGTCTCATGTTGGTTAATGGCATTCATTAATGGCCAGTAATCCAACAATTTCCTTTCTATGTTCAACATCGATACATCTATTCACATAGATGAGAATTATGCCACTGAGTGGGAATGAATGAATACTATATGATTTCAACAGCTTGCAATAGTCATAGCATTGTCCTAGCAATAAAGATTCCAATTTCAGATCAAATTCATCCTCTATTCATACAACCAAGAGAAAGAAAAAGCAGATCAAATTCTTTTACTTCACATTCCATGATCCAGCAGTAGCATCCACACTCTTCTAAATATATAGCTTGTCCACTTTTTAGGTAGGTGAAGGTATGTTATTTTCTAAATTTTAATCATGTAATTCCTTAAATGCTGAAATTGTGATTTTGGAAAATCCCTCACCACATTATATTCCCTTTCTCATTTGCCGAAAATTGAAAACACCTTTAGTTGTGGGAATGGATATCAATTTATATTCACATGTCATATTTCATTTCATCCTAACCAACATATTTTTCCCAATCAACTATTTTTGCATTTTGATTCCAAAATTTTATATGTTTTGCAATGATCAATTGATAAGCACATTAAATGGCTGACAACCACTATGGGGCCTTAAAAAGGAATTCTCAATGTTTTCAAGTATTTTGATGCAACAAAATAAGAAAAGTCTCATAACACAAGAACCAATACTCATTAATTTTTAGTTGTCACACAAGAACGAACTATAAAAAATACGTTGCAATCAAATATCTTTAAATGTACACTTTGTGAAGAGAATAAAGTTACCAAATGATATGATTATGCAAATTTAACAGAGAATTAATACAAAGCCAAGGTTCATATAGAAATGAAACATTTCAAGAATATCAACCTATGATTAAGGGAATTAATGCAAAGTTGCATGAGGACATGCAACATCTTCAGTTGGGGTGTAATGTTGGGCCTCCAAAATTCATCGTCTTTTACCTTCATTTCCATCATTTTACCATATTTTGTAACTCTGTACGATATTCTGTAGCTCCATAACCCTACATTAATAACCATTTTTATGATCATATGGGCTTATCATTATTATTTTCCAAGTCATTTACTTTAAGTATTTTAATAGAATTTATGATTAAATATTAGGAAATCAGCATGTGTTCATATATATCTAAAAATGGTATGAGTTTTATGATATTGTAGGCCTATTTGAAGATTCTAGAAGGTTTTTATTTGGCTACTCAACTACAAATTAGAATTTCAATTCCAACTCATGAAAATTTTTGGAATATTTGTAGAAGATTTGGATCATTGACTAAGCACATTCAAAGGAGAAGAATCATGGATGTTTTGGTATGTGTCTCCTAGCAAAACTAGGAGATAATTTTTAGAGGATTTGTACCTCATATTTTTAGGAGATTGGTTGTAACCACAAGAGATAAATGTGGATCTCGGAGATATTTGTGGATTTATATTTATTGATTAGTTATCTAAATATTTTTTATAAATAGGAGTGCATCCTTCATACAAAGGAGTTCCATCCAAGATATGTAATTTGTAAAATGAGGATAGAGAGGAGGAGAGTTTAATTATTGTAATATATTTGGAACTTTCTCCAACTTCATTTTATGGAATAGATGTTGTTTTGATCTCCTAGCTTTGATAATTGTCTGGTGTGATTTCTAAGGAGTCGAGGACCCCCATCAGCCACAACTTGTGCAGCTCTTTCCTTTGTTGTAAACATTTATGTTATTTCATGTTATTTTGATTATATGTTTTGTTGTTTTGTTAAGATTAATTTAATTTCCTTACATTTAGATTTGGATTGGATTTAATGTTGTTTTGTTATGATTGATTTCATTTCCTTATGTTTGGATTGGATTGACACACTAGTAATATCAAATTAGTTATCTCATAGGCTGCTAGATTAAATTACTTTTTCATTTCATAGCTTAAATTAGAATTGTTGTTTTTGTAGAGCTAGTATTTGAGAAAGAAAATGATTGAGAGAGAACATGCTTTAGAGAGAACATGTGCACCTATTTTTCATTTTCATTCATTATTTTCTTTGTAATTAGTTTCAAGTTTCTTGCATTAGATTATTCTATTGTGAGAAATAATCATCTTGTACATATAGTACATGTATACCTCAGGAGTTCACGAACCCCGGGTTGAAAATTTAATGATAGGGATTTAACTCACAATTAAATCACCCAACAAGGATTATCTAATATTACCCTGAAGAATAGTCAAATTGTCTCATACTAGTCTCTAAAAAGGGTTGAGAAGTTTCAAGGGTAGATTACTAGTTCTATCTCAGTCCGCACTATCTAAAGAAGTAATCCAATGTTTGCCTAAAAAATTATTAGTTTTCCCTAGGAAATGTCACTTTTTTCCAAGCCAAGCTTTCCCTCCAAAATCCAATACAATGATCCCATCAATACTATCGATAAATAGTTATGCAACATTTCTCTAAGGTGACCAAACTTCAGCCTCAGAACTTGCACTATTCACAATGATAATGTGCCTCGGGTCTGCATCGTTCCCTAGAGAGTATGTCTCATTTCTTCACATGGTTCCACAAAGAATAGGTTGCCTCAGATCTACAAGTTTCCATGGGCTAATGTGCCTTAGATATGCACTGTTCCACAAAGCTAATGTGTGATCCAAAGTGTGTATTGGAGGAAAGTGAATAGACTTTATTTATAGTGATTTTTCCAAGAGAATAGGTGTGTCTCTATCATGTCCCCATTTTCATTTTCCTCTATAGTACATCCAGAGTGGATTTTTAGGGCACGATATGGCCAGGTCAGAGGAGAAGGATTATGTCATTAGGGGTCTCAAGGGAGCTTAGAGGATTTTTTATGGGATTTGGTGGGATTAGATTGGCTTATTCCATCATCCATACAAATTTCTGTTTGTTACGTCGTATTCTGATAACTTTCAAAAAACAGGGTTATTACTGGTCATGACTTAATTAATTACGCTTGAGGTGGCATTCTAGGATGATCATTTGATGGAATGACTTAGTGTAATAGCTCGTTGGAACCAGAAAAAGAAGATCTACATAGTATGGTGGGTGATTTACCATTTTCCCAGATTAAAAGTGAATTTAATTAGTCCCTTAATTAATTAAAAATAAAAAGGTAAAATGATTAATTAGGAAAAAGGCTAAAAGTGACTTAAGTAAATTAAAATTAAAAGGTCACTTAAGATAAATTTAATGGAGGAGCTTCTAGAATAATAATAAAATAAAATGAGATGCTTCCAGAGGCTTGGGGATCTATCTATGGAGATTTATAAAGGAGGAGGAAACCATTTGGCGTCATCTTGGATTTGAGTATTTTATGTGGAGAGGTTTTGGGAACGTGGTTCTCAACTTCAGAATCCCTAGGACAAAAACCTTCAGGTGATTCAGTGAGAGTGGACAAGCACCCATCTATCTCCTTGGTGAATTCATCCAGAATTCACAAGTTGCAACTATTATTTTTAGTTCAGATTTTGGAGGCTTAGCTTCATCTTTTAGCAAATATTTGTAAGAGGCCATTCTCTCAGCCATTTCCAGAATTATATATACTCTATTATTTAATAAAATAAGGTTGAGTTTTCTGCATGATTATCTTGTCAAATCTTCAATTACATATTTTATTTCATGTTTTTGTCGTTGATTTTGCGGTTTAATTTATGCAAATGGTTTAAGGAATTGGAAGTTTAATTTTTTAAGAAATTGTAATCAAAATTTTATATTTGGCACATCACAGTGGTATCAGAGCATTGATCTTGGCTCAACCTGCAGGTTTTCAGTTTTCAGTCGCAACTATTATGGTTCAAGGGTTTCAGAATTATTTTCAGTAATTCCACAAAGTGTCGAATTTCCCATTTTTCTTGCTTATTTCAACAATTCTGAGAGAAATTTGTCTTGGACATTCTACAAATGGTTCAATTACCAAGCATTCGACAAATTCCTTCTAATTTATCTTTTTCTTAATCATTGTGCAACAAATTGGGCATTATATTTAGAATAATGGTGTCCAAATAATTATTAAAAAGGGGACATATAGCAAATGAATTTTATGGGCCCAACTATTATTGGTTTTTTTTTTCTAAGTAAGTTTAATATATTAATATGATACAAAAAAGGGGGATTACAGTGAGGCTCAGCCACAGAGAAACCAAGCCTCATTCATCACACAGTCATTATAATTGTCTTTGACTACTCCAACAGAGGGGAAACCAGTCCAAAAATATGAGACCAAAAATAGCCCACACAGGGGTAACCAGGTTAATCACGACATTACTAAGACATTTTAACCAGTTCATAATGTTATCCTGAAGACACATAAAACTAAATAGAAACTGAACCAACAACATGACAAAATTTCCACTTGGCCGCCTCGACACTTGGCACTCAGTCTTCTGGGGCCGGCTCCACAATTGGACACGCATACTTTTCCGGGTTGTCTTCCTCGTTTGACTCACCATGTCCATGCACTTGTTGGCCTCCCTCCATGCCGTATGCTCCTACATGCGAGCTCGACGTGTCTCCTTGGCGACTACCAAAAGCCTGCATGTATCTAAGTTTGCCTTTCTCAACATGCTGACTGCCAGCAACAGCTTTGCCATGCATTCTGGTTTGACCTTCATCAGCTTCCCATTCACCAGTGTTGTCTCGGCTCCTGCTACTTGGACCTGCTCTATTCGCCTCCTCAGTGTGGTCATCTGAGGATCAGGTAGCTCGATTTCTTCCGTGATGGTGATTGAGATGGTGATTACGATAACTAGGTGGTTCAATGAGCTGCGGAAGTGGAACTGCGTGGTGTGAGGAGCAGGGTGTGGAGGCAGGGGAAAGTTGGAAGTGTGAACTGCTGCATCTCCATGACCTGAGCGATGGAGCCAGGCTCTGCCTCTGCCGCTTTGTGTGTCTGGGTACCGCCCCACGAAAATGTGCGGGTTGGGATTATCGGTAGAGGAGGCAGGGGAGGCAGAATCAAGGCTAGGCATAGTAGGTGAATAGGAGCTGCTGCCTCATGTGCCCCCTCTTCGACTGCGCATACGATGTCGGACCATGGTGGGGAAGGAAATAGGGAGAGAATCAGTTGCGATTGTGGAAGAATTGATAGAGGAGCTATGCAGGGAGGTTACAGAGGAGTTGGGGTCATGAACATGATTGCAAAAATTGGTGTGGGAATGGTGGAAGCCATTACCCAAATCGATACAACATAACAGCCAACATCTGCGGCCAATGATGTTGCGCACATTCAGCTCTCTCGCTTGCGGAGGATAGACATAGCAAATCAGGGGGGCAGAATAACAGAAAAATTCATCGGCTCCATTGCTATGAGGGCAATGGCGCTGCCTCGGCCTGTGCAGTCATTAAATGGCTCCTGCGAGATGCCATGAATACCATTCAGGGTAGCATGGGGGAATTTGCAGGGGGCGATGTGGCCACCCCGTCTGCCGCCTTTCCGTCTTGTCATATTAAATCCTGGGATGAACACCGGCATCTGGGTGGCCCAACTATTATTGTTGTTAAGAGGGAAATTGATAATTTGGTTGAAAGGTCGTGAGCATAAAAAAAAACAAATTAAAGGAGGTCGAATCTTTCATTGAGGAATCCGAATTATTTTTTAGAATTAAAATTTAATTAATCCAATCAATTTTAAGGAGTCGAATCACATTTGTAAAACCTGTGAGTAATTTATACCTTGTGAAGGCATGAGGATTAAATATTTTGAAGGGTCGTGAAAATTTTATTAATTAGCTGCAGTTGTTTACAAGGAGATCATGTTAGCTCATTTATTGTGCAATATATTTCAATGTATAGGGTCGATTCGAATATATTGGGAGCCACTTGTAGGGTTCGAGTTTCATTTTCTCCTTGTTGGATAGATTTCTAAACTGGATCATTTTTTTCTTGAGGGTAGGAAGAGAGCTAAGTCACTTTTCATTGGTAGTTGGATGATTCATTGCTTGTTGGGCCATATTATTGTTTCCAAAGGATGAGTTTCAGATTGAAGGGACTGTATTCCATTCCCTAACTCAGGTCTTGGACCATATTTGATTCTTAGGCATATTATTTCCCACGGGGAGTCGAGATCTTATTTTAGCATTACTATGTGGCCAAGGAAATTGAGCGTAGTTACAGCGTAGAGGAAGTTTCACTTAGTGGGACAATATAGCCCCTTGTTCAAGTTCTTCCTCTGGTTCTGATTCAGATTCCTGTATATGAATAGGTCTAGATGGTTCTGCAAGTTGTTTGGCACTATCTTGTGGATTTACAGACATTCCCTGGTCTAGATTTAACCTTGCATACTGCTTGCTCTTATTGGGTTCAATGTTTGAGCGGGTAGTCTCCTTTTCCTTTTCGGAATAGGGCTCTGTTGGCTTATCTCCAAGATTGAAGGATTTTGGGTTACAAGGTTTTGACTAATCTCTAGGGGCACTATGAGACCATCCTAAGTTAAGTTTTGTTGAACAAGGTTATGGCTAACAATTAGTCTAATTAATCCAGGGTGGCCAACTACGGTTTCGAGGTGCCTAGCCCATCTTATTCTATCAGCAATTCATGCAACAATGAATTCAAGAAAGATGGTAGATTAACAGTGAACTTTAGTTTTAAAACAGCTAAAAGTTTGAGTTGTTGTGGTCTTACCACGTCTCATCATCCATCACAAGTAATGTACCTCTGGACAACACTTGTGAACTCGAGCCATGGCTATGCCATAGAAGATGGTTGTATGCCCTTGCCTTTCTTGGTTAATTCCTTATCTAGATTTCTGAAAATGTCCACCATGTCTTGCACCATTACATGTTTTTTTGGCCATATAGTTCCTTCTGCAGGAAACCCAGATACTTTAGCTATTACAGCGTCTGATATTGTGATTCTTTTACCTCTCACCAAGGATTTCCCATCCTGCAGATACTATAGAAAATCAATAGCGATTTCCTCACTAGGGGGCCGAAATCTTGTGAAATATGATATCCACCCTGTGCAGACTAGAATTTCCCTGGCTCTATCGAAGACTTCCAGCACTAAAGGTTCTTGGTGCACTATCTTACCACCCATAATGCTTGAGTTCTTCCTACTATTGAAAAGGATTAGTGTAGTGGAGAAAACACAGCAACAGATAGAAACAGAGAGATAGAACAACAAGTAGTTGTAATAGCTAAGTTTTACAATGTTAAACGATATTTCTATGAGAATTAATTAATTCGAGGACTATTATTTTTCCACATGCCGTGTGATCATAGAATACCACATCAATCTATGAAATCCAATAAAACAATTATAACGCATGCACGAGTGTAATGGAGGTCCCCTCCCTCCTTCAAGATGAGAGGTTGCCTATGACCAAATGGATAGGGAAATGTTGTTCTGATGGCAATGTACAAGGGTGAAAGATACGACATTAATATGAGACAAAATACATATATTAATGAAAGGACTGTAAAAGGTATGGATATAATGAAATCGAGGTGTGTAATGATGGTTATTGATAAGAGACAAGATGCTTTGGTTGATGATAGGTTATGCGGTAAGGAAAAAGGACAACAATATGCAAGAAAAAGATGCTTTGCTAATGATATTCTAGCTGAAAATGATATGATTGATTAAAAACATTAACTCGTGCATAAAGGTTCAAGGTAGGGAGAAATTAGGGAATAATTCTTCTAATAAAAATAAAAGTAAGAAGAGGGTATTATAATAGTTATTGATGTTGAAAATAGAACTTCAATACCATAAGCAGAGCTTATGTTGCCAACAGGCATCCATAGCCTCAATAGAGTTGTTTTTTAACCCATATGAGCCAGGATCCTCAATTTATAGTTGGATAATTCCATTGTTGTTTCTACAGAAGAGATTAGTGTGTTGGCATGGTAACCAGATGACCACACTGCCATTCACTGGGAAGTAGCAAAAGTGCTCAGGCCAGCTCGTGATGAGACCTCCTGTTCCAAGGATATTTTAGCCATCCAATGGATCATAACCCTAGTGTGGTGGCCATAGTGGGAATGTCACATTGCTACATCCTTATGAACATGGTAGGTTGACTCTTAATGAGACCCCCTATCCTCTATCTGTAGGAAATTTTTTGTTGTTATTACACATTTTTATAATAAATAGAGGGAGGCTCAGTACTCCTTAAGAGTAGGGATGGTGGAAGAAGTTGAACATGTCAATAGAAAAAATATACACATAATCTCACTTATAATAGACAGAGAGGATTATAACCAGGAGGGTGGAACCAACATGGTAAAGATGATCAATCAGTATCATATATAGCAGAAATCAATACATTAAAGTAATATAGAAATAATTGTGTCCCCCCCTTTTTTTAAAAAAATCTATCATCAAGATGTTGTCTTTTTAATGATCATAATGTTAAAGGTATTCACCTGGTTCAATAGAATCCATAATTCTTGTCCTCATAAAAGTATTGTGCTTCATGCCATGAAAGGGGATCAAAAAAATGGGGCTAAGATGAGCTACAAATAATTCTGCAAGTGCTATTCATATCACAATAATGCAAAAAAAAGGTGTTGTTCAGAAAACACACGACTTCAAGAAGAAAAAACATTGTTCCAAAGATGGAAAAGCAGTTGTTCAAAAGTGGGAACAATGAAATACTCTAAGAGAAAAAAGGTGGTATTTGAACAACAAACAACAAAAAGTGTTGTTCCAAAGTTGGAACAACAAACATGCAAAAAGTGTTGTACTGAAGTTCGAACAACAAAAAACACAAAAAGTGTTGTTCCGAAGTGGAAACAACAAAAATGAAAAAGTGTTCTTCCAAAGTGGGAATAGCAAAAACACAAAAGTGTTGTTCCAAAGTGGGAACAACAAACACGCAAAAAGTGTTGTTTCGAAGTGGGAACAGCAAAAACGAAAAGCGATGTTCCGAAGTGGGAATAATAAAAATGAAAGAGTGTTGTTCCGAAATGGGAACAGCAAAAACGAAAAAGTGTTGTTCTGAAGTGGGAACATCAAAAAAGAAAAAGTGTTGTTCCGAAGTGGGAACAACAAAAACGAAAAAGTGTTGTTATGAAGTGGGAACAGCAAAAACAAAAAAGTGTTGTTACGAAGTGGGAACAACAAAAACAAAAAAGTGTTGTTCTAAAGTGGGAACAACAAAAACAAAAAGTGTTGTTCCGAAGTGGGAACAACAAAAACAAAAAGTGTTGTTCTAAAGTGGGAACAACAAAAACGAAAAAGTAATGTTTTGAAGTGGGAACAACAAAAATGAAAAAGTGTTGTTCCGAAGTGGGAATAGAAAAAACAAAAAAGTGTGGTTTCGAAGTGGGAATAGAAAAAATGGAAAAGTGTTGTTCTGAAGTGGGAATAACAAAAAACAAAAAGTGATGTTCCAAAGTGGGAACAACAAAAATTAAAAAGTGTTGTTTCAAAATGGGAACAACAAAAACAAAAAAGTCTTGTTCTGAAGTGGGAACAACAAAAACGAAAAAGTGTTGTTCTGAAATGGGAACGGCAAACAAACGAAAAACGCAAAAAATCAAATCAGCAATCATATTTACAATTTTTATAAAAATAAATAATTTTTTACAACAATGAAGTTGTCAAAGGATTGCCTTCTGCAACTAGAATTTGCATGGTGGAGTCCTCGCATATTTGCTGGTAAAATGATTCTCTTGTAAGTGGTTTTTGGTAGAGGCACACCCGATGCCCATTTGCTTTAAATGAAAAACTAGACCCATCAATGGTGGCCAATGTAAGAGTGTCATTTTCATGTACTTCCTTTATTTCATAGGGGCCTAACCATCTAGTCTATAGTTTACCAAGGAAGTCTTAAAACCTGGAAGCGTAAAGAAGTGCCTAGTCGCCCTCATAAAATGTCTTTTTCTTAATCAGGGAATCGTGCCACTTGGCTCTTTGTTTTTGAATGAGTGTAGCATATATGCTATAGAGCCAATACCCGAATTTCATCTAATTCATTCAGTTGTTGTATTCTGTTAATTTGGGCTTCAGTTAAATCCAGTCCCACTTCCTGGGATATCCGTAGTGTTTGTATCTCAAATTCTATGGGGAAAACGGGTTCCTTACCAAATACCAGTTGATATGGAGAGTATCCAGTTGTGTTCCTCCAAGTCGTGAAATATGCCCACAAGGCCTCTGGTAGTCGAGTCACCCAGTCTCGTCTACACGATGAGACTGTCTTTGTTAGAATAGCTTTAATATTTTGTTGGTACTCTCCACCTACACGTTCACCTACAGGTGATACGGAGAGGTAGTTCTGTGGATAATGTGACAATTCTTCAGTGTAGCAGCTATCTTGTGGCCTACAAATTGTGGCCCCCCATCACTAATTACTTCTCTGGGTAAGCCATATTGCACACAAATTTTGAAAAGAAAATTAATCATTGTTTCCTCTGTTTCTCTTGGTAATGCTACTTCCTCCACCGATTTAATCACGTATTCTGTTGCAACCAATATATATGATTTTTGATTGGATGGTGGATTGATTGGTTTGACGAAATCTAACGCCCATCGCTCAAAGGGTTCTATCACCAGCTATGGATGCAGGGGCATCTCATCATATTGGCCAGGGCGGCCCATCCTTTGGCAACTATCACATGCCTGGACAAATTTCTTAGCATCGTTAAAAATCATGGGCCAGTAGTAGCCCATTTGCAAAATTTTATGTCCAGTTTTGTGGTCTACAAAATGTCCACCGCAAGGTCCATCATGGGAGGCTTTTAAGATATCATAATTTTTGTCTTCCCTAATACACCTGTGGATGTGCATATTGGCCCCTATGTGAAAAAGGTATCCTCCGGTCCAGGAGAACCGAGTGATGCGCTGCACTATTAATTTCCTTTCCCTGGGTGTCAGATGTTTCGACAGTTTTCCCACTACTAAGTAATTCACCGCATCTGCATACCATGGTGTTGTTATGGCCACAACAAATAGGTGTTCATCTGAGAACTGGTCTTCTACCACCATTGCATCATCTGTTCTTAGCACTCGGGAGAGGAAATCTGCCACAAGGTTTTCCCTCCCTGGTCAATCCTTTATAGTTATGTCAAATTCTTGTAAAAGTAGTAACCAACGTGTCACTCTTCCATTCATAATGGTTTCATTAGCTAAATATTTGATAGCAGAGTGATCGATATGTAGAACTACAGGGTGTCCAGTTATATAGTGTCTGAATTTGTTAATAGCATAAATAACAGCGAGAAACTCTTTCTCTGTTATTATGTAATTCAACTTAGCAAGAGTTAAGTTTTAGCTAATGTAATATATAGCATAGGGTTTCTTGTCTTCTTCTTGGCCAAGAACTGCTCCAATGGCTGAATCTGATGCATCTGATAAAATATGGAATGGTATATCCCAATTCATGCCTCGTAATACTGATGTTGTTGATAGTATCCATTTCAACTCTATAAAGGAAATGTCACATTTGACAGTCCATATAAAATCAATATTTCCTGTTAAGGCATATAATGGTGCAACAATCTGTGAGAATTTCTTTATAAATCTATGATAATATCCTGCAAATCCCATAAAACTACGTACCTCTGTTTAAGTGCAGGGAGTAGCTAGTAAGAGGATTACCTGTATTTTTGCTAGACCTACATGAATTCCAGTTGTTGAAATGAAATGACCTAGGATCAGGCCCTCTGTCATCATCATATGGCACTTCTCGTTGCTTAATCATAGCCTAGTAGTGATACACTGCTCTAGGAATTTCTCCAATGCCTATAATGCCTGTTCAAAGTCATCTCCATAGGGTGTGAAATCATCCATGTACACTTCCAATCCTTCATTTATCAAGTCTACAAAAATACAAAGTATGGCTCTTTGGAATGTAGCAGGTGCATTGCACAATCCAAAAGGTAATACCTTGTAAGCAAACGTTCCCCATGGGTAGGTAAAAGTAATTTTATCCTGGTCTTCAAGGGAAATTTGAATTTGGTTGTAGCCATTGAAGACATCTAGGAAAGAGAAGAATTTCTTCCCTGCCAGTGTATCTAGGACTTGATCGATGAATGGGAGGGGAAAATGGTCTTTTTGCATTGCCTTGTTGAGTTTTATATAGTCGACGCATATCCGCCATTTCCCATTCTTTTTGGGGACCACTACTAATGGAGAAACCCATTTACTCTCAGATATAGGATAGATAAAATTCACATCTAATAGCTTTTGAAGTTCTTCTTTAACAATATCCTTTACCTGAGGATTTAATCTACGCTGAGGTTTTCGAATGGGTCTTGCATCTTTTTTAGTGTAAATCTGGTGCATGCATAGTTGAGGGTCAATCCCTTTCATGTATGGGTAATCCCAAGCAAAAGCCCCTTTATATTTCCTAAGGACTTGAATAAGTTTCTGTTGTTGGTCATCACTCATATTACTGTTAATGTTCAAGATCTTCCCTGGATAGATTTTGATAGGTTTGTTATTATAGACAATGGTTGTTGGTATTGGTTGGTCATTGATATCTCTCAGGGAATCTTCTTCAATTTCATTATCAAGGACTGCTTTAATCATGTGACATTTGAAACTAGACACTGTAGTAGGATGATTGATAAAAGTATTAATTACATCGTCTTCTATTTGGTTCTTAAATTCAAGGGCATCTGCCACAGTCAATGGTGACCAAATATTTTCTATTAATTATGTTACAGGTTTCTTCCTTGTTTTTACAATGGTTAGGCTTGGCTAAGCAGGAGGGTATAAGGCTAGATTATTCACATCATTCCTTTGGTTATGGCCATACTACTTGTCTGGCAGTTGATATAAGCATCAACGGTTGCTAGCCAAGGCCTTCCTAAAATTAAGGGATGTCCACCTAGCCGATTCCTAGGGTTAATAATCAAAAAATCTGCCAGATATTCCCAAGTGTCTACAGAAACCATCACATCCGATAATGTTCCTTCTGGCCTAATGACTGAGCAGTCAGTAAGTTCCAGCAAGGTAGTTGTTGGCTCCAAGGCTATGATGCTAAGCATTTTGCAAGTTGTTGTTGTGAGAATGTTAATGGCCACCCCTAAATCAACCAAATCATTGGAAAAAGAGCGGTCATTTATCTGTATTGTGACAATGGGGTTTCCCGGGGCTTCATATTTTATAGGTGTCTCTTTTCCTAGTAATAAATCCGACAAATTCCAGACAACATGGATAATTGGGGTTATTTTTGTTTTCCTCACAGACTTCTTTATACACAATTCTTTAATAGTTTTGGCATATATTGGAATGTCTTGAATAGCCTGGAGGAAGGGTGTTTTTATATAGATATTCTTGAGTTCACCCAGAAGATCAAAGTTGGCTATTCAATTGGGCGTGGTCTCCTCAATCTTTCTGAGAATGGTGGGGAAATAGTTACGATATGTTCAGGAGTTTTATGCCTGATTGTATCTTCCCCTTGTTGATCATCTACAGTCAAAGGCTTATTTGGGTGCGGTTCTTCAAGTCGCAGATTTTTATCCTTGTCTGGAGCGATTATGCATCGAGATCTTAACTTGAGTTCATTACACTCTCTCAACTCAGCTTCAGGGTCTAAACCCTCAATGATTTGTACGAACTGGATTGGTCTGTTGTTGGGATTTGGGTTGGGTTGAGCTGGGAGTTGCGGTCATATATTAGATTGAGGATTCTGCTGCAATGTGTAAGGTGCTAGTAAAGTTAGTTGAGACAGAGGAACTATCCCCATATGATGGTTCGTGGATCTTTGCCAATTTGATTTCTAGTTCTGATTTTGTGAGGTGGAAGGGGACCATTGAGATGAATAAGGATTGTTCTGCCAGAATGGTGGAGGGTAAGAGGGATTTGGCCAATTCTTGTTTGGATTTGACTGGTTGGGCCATGGTGGCATAGAAAATGTTTGAGGTGTCCAAGTATAAAAAGGTGGCTAGATCTTCCATGCTTCCCTTGAATATTGCTGAGAATTATATTGCGAGGGAGGAAAGAACGAAGATGGATCGGTAGGCATACCTATCTGACATGCTTGCCATTGAAAACGTTGCTTCAACAAATATACTAAATCCACTTCTTCTTCCGCTTCCTTGAAGACTGCTTTTAATCCTCAGAGTGATGGGAAACTTTCCGTGGCATGTTCCTTAGTGCATATGGCACATGTTTGTATCATATATAGTGGGCACTATTTATGACTGTATTTCTTTCTACAACGGGGACAGAAAATAGACAAGTTCTATTTTTCTTCGGCCTTCTTTCATTTAGCTTGCATGATATCCAATTGTGTCATCAGGGTCCTGTTGTGGCCACCAACAACCCCCCTCCTTATGAAGTGTTATTACTAATACTAAATAAGTGGGGACCCTTAGTTATAAAAATCCAAAGAAATCAAAGTAGTGCTTACATTTCCTTTTCACAAATAAAGTTACCATTATAAGCTTAGGAAGCCCCTTTGAAAACTTTAAAAATCTAAGTTTATGATAAGCAAAAAGATCTTTAACGAAGGAAATCACATCGCAAGAAGATAGTGGCATGCCACCTTACAAGCACAATTCCAACATTTGCAAGATAGCAATAATGAACAAATATCGCATCGCATTCAACATAGCTTACTTTCAAAATCTGCCAATGTGCGATGGCGCCGATTGCAAGATCACATCTTGCAAGGAACAGGTTAACAAAATTTGTCATACATAACATTCATGCGATCTGTGATATTGCGATATTGCGATATCACGATTTTGTGATATTGCGATATCATTATTTCACGATATTGCGATATTGCAATATCACGATTTCACAATGAAACGATGTTGCGACGTCATATCAGATCTATATCACGACTTTGCGATCTGCGATGTGCGAAGCAAATCGCAAAATCGCTCCATCGCAGATCTTTCAGGCACATTATTCAAGAAAAGTAGTTTCCATAAGCTGACTCATGGTTATGTGCTTTAAATACTAATAAAGGAGTTAATTGTCAGTTATTAATAGAATATGGGTGTGTGCTCTTCAAAGAACATTTCACGTAAGGTGGTATATTTGGTATGTCTGTAGCATTTAAAACTTTCCCATCACCCTTCCTTGTCATTCATTTTCACTTCACTTGTGAATTGCAGGCACGCAGAACAGAGGACAATACAAAGCAATACGCAGGCTGAAATGGGAAAGAAAAGCAAAGCCCCGAGCTCCAAAGAAGAGAAAATGGCGCCTTTGTATACAGACACGGGTTGTAACTGAGACGCAGGAATAGCTACGTGGGAAGGCATGTATAATATGCTCGTAGAGGAGAATCCCATAGTAATGGAGGTTACAGCCGTTGCAGGCTCACAAAGTTCTTCTAAAGCATCCCTCGCAGAGCTAGCTTGCTCATTTGTACATCGGATAGGAGCAAGGCCAAAAATCCTCCCATACATGGACATGGTCAAATGGATATTAGATAGCACAGAAATCAAAAATAGACAGTTCAAAGTTCATGGTCAAGGACTCATTGGTTCATTCACTGCGCAGGATTTGAAGCTCATGTATCATCTACCGAAGCCACAAGCAACCTACAATAAACAGTTTACAAAGAAATTTGTAAAAGAAAACCCGGACCTGGCAGAAACTACCAAAGACCGGTCTAGGAGAGACGAGCCGCTGAAGAAAGATAAACACGGTATGTACAGTATTGGTTCCCTTACCTCTCCATACTACTTTGTTGCTGCCATGCTCTGTAGAATATTTGGAATGCCAGATATCAACAAATTCTCATCTAAGTGGCTACCATTATTGGATGCTGCCACAAATGCCACCATTGTAGATTGGGCCAAAATTTTGTCTGATAACCTGGTCACCGCCATTTTTAGTTATCGGTCCAAAAGAGCTGCGGCTCAGAGAATTTATCCTCCTTTTTACCTTTCCGCATATATAATGGACGCAATATGTTATGTTTCTAAGTTTCCTGTTATGGGTTGGAAGTGGACGACACAAGACCCTTTACCCATCCATGTCTATCACAAAGAGTTATGGGACTCTCAGTTCACTCCATATTTTTACCAAATTTGTCATGGAATTATGTTGCCCTTGTATAGAATTTTGTACGATAAAGACCCTCCGAGATGCTTGCCTGAAGCAGAAGTAGACATCCTCACCGTTGCAAGATGGTTCAGGGAAGAATTGTTTACCTATGTCAGGGTATTTGGAAGTTCTTCACCCCCTCATGTCCTACCTTTATATATCCCTGATAAACTCTTAGCCCGAGAGATCGCCTATCAAACTTGTGGGGAAGGTGGCCTAACTAAAGAATTAAAAGACAAAAAGAAGGCTATATGGCCACAGTTTCTTGTAGCCTGTGGGGCCTTCTCGCTATTCGATGTAGGCCACGCCTTCACAGAAGTAAAGAATATCACGTGCTTACAGCTATTCAAATTCACAGGAAGGCCATTTGACCCTCATGAGTTTGCCCACAATTTTACAACTGCAGTCAAGATAAAGATGTTCTCTGGAGAAAAGGATTTATTTGATGATATATTCCAACAGAAAAACACAATGGAAGAAATTTTGCACACAGCCCAATTGCAACTATCTCCAGAAGAACTCCAAAGGTTCAAAACATACAAGGAAAGAAGGCTAGCGAGTATTCCTTTAGAGAAACTATGCCTAAACCCTCAAGAGAACCAACTCCAAGTGTTAGCCTCAGTGGAAGTTCAAGTACCAACGGATTTAAGTCCAAATCTGAAAAAGAAATGTCTGAACATTCTAAAAGATCCAGAAATGAACTAGATAAGAGCAAAGGGTCAGTAAAGGATACTGCCCAGTCAAAGGAACTTCACATCAGCAGGTTATTGCCTCCCCGCAAAGAGATCCTCCCCCTCTCGTCATCCAAGCACCAACAGTCATAGCTGAGTTAGAAAAAGAATGGGAAACCTTCAATGACTTGATCAATCTTGAAGGACAAACCATGAAGACAAATGTCAGCAATGCACAAATAGTAAAAGAAGTAGTCACAAGGACAGTTAGCGAAGTCTCAGATATGGAGCATATTCCTATTTCTCCATCCTCTGAGCTTGTACTAAAAGTAGAAGAAATCCCTCCTCTAGATATATTTTATAGCCCACAACACAAAGCAGTAGTAAGAAAACAGAGGAAGAAAAGGAAATTGGAAATCACGCTCTCTCAAAACACAGAACAGTTAGACGTCCTGTGGAAAGATCCCACTAGCAATCCTACTAAAAATCTCACCAAACTATCTCAGATCATAGAAGCATACACCTCCACTACTATTGACAAAGCATGTGAGGTACAACAGTTGCTAAAAGAAAGGGAAGACCAGATACTAGCACTACAACAACAATTGCAACAAGCCCACGCTAATAATGAAGCACAGAAAAAGCTTGAGAAGTTGCAGCAGGACTTCCAGCAAATGCAGATAGGGTATCAGAAAAGTTTGGATGAGAAAGGAAAACAGTTACAGGATTTAAGAGAGATGCACAAGGACGACCCTAAACTTACTGAATTTATTACGGAGTCCATTTCCTTGAACGAACAATTACTACAGCAGCAAAAAGCATTGGGCCAAGAGATATCACAGTGGAGTCATTATTGTGAAATCAGTGATAAAACCACTAATCAAGTAGTAGACTTGCGAAGTGACTATGATCTAATTGATAAATGGGTGACTGAATATTTGGCTTAGCAGGAAAAGGACGAGGGTAAAAGAGCAGGTGCACCAAGAATAAATGAAAATCATAAGGAAATGCTCTTTAACAAATGGGATGAGCAAATCAGAGAGGCAGAACAAGCGGCAGAAGGAGCAGCCACAGCAGCCAGCAGACTTATTGATTGTGTAAATGAAAATTTACATAGAGCAAATTTGATCGCAGAGACCACTCCAGGATACTTACCGAACGCACAACAACTAGAGGCAGATTGGAAACAGAGAGCTCAAGAAAAGGCCAAAGTAATCCAAGGGCTAAGCAAGTTAAATTGGGATTGTTACTGGACATACTTGGTAAAGCCACATAGGCAATGGATGACTGTTAAGTGCATCATAAATTCGTCCAAGAAAATGGTGCCAGCTCTTGTAGATTCTGTTTTCTCAGCCCAGTTAAAAGCGGAAGTTAGCCAGCCGACTCTCCTTAAACAGATGTTGCATACATGTGATTTTAAAGACCAAATACAGAAATAGTTTAATTTTAGTTTCAATTTTAGTTTTAATTTTGTTTTATTTTCCTTAAAAGAGGACGGTCATTTAAACCGCATCCTTTAATTTTGTAATAATTTATTTTTAGAATTAGTCGTAGTATTTAAACCCTTCTCATGCATTTAGAGAAGGGTCCAGAAATTTATCAAAAACTTGTCCTCATAACATGCACTTTTGCACCCTCATAGGAGGTTTTGATGAATGAATGGAACAAGGTTTATTTGATATTTGCATTTGATATCTGCTACTGATGTTGCACTTCTATACTCTTAGTGGATGTCAAATCAAGGAGAGATAGATCAATTATTGCTTGAAGCTCATGAGTAGGACTAGTTATAAATGGTACTTTTATCTCTTAACCATTTCTGCTTATGCGTTAAAGTGATATTCAGTTTTCAGTTGTTTATATATTGCAGCGTGGATGCCTGAGTTATCATTTGGCACTTTTGTACGGTGATAGTTATTTATTTATGCTTAGTGTATGAATAGCTTATTCATGCGATAAGTTTTCACAACTATTTCATCTAACTTTTTATACGAAGTAGTTCATCTTTATCGAATTCTTTTCTTATAATAGCTGAATGATCTTTATTACCAGTTATTGTTTGAAATCTTTTTAGATCGCATAGAAGAAAGATCACACCCCGGGTTAGCATAAATTTTATGTGTTTCTGTTTATTAGAATACAATAATAGCATAGCATTATATTAGAATTAGGATAGAAATATTCCATTTAGAACAGAAATACCCATCTTTCTTACACACACACACTGAATTGGGAAATTGGTCCCATATCCCCACCCGCCATACCAAACGGATAAGGAGCTTCCAACCAAGGTCCGAACCAGGCGGGTATCCCCCTTGTTGTAGACCCGATTTTCGGGGCCTTCAACAGGAGGACAACATCCCCATTGGAGCTAGTTGTTAACACTATTTTTTACATTTCCAAAGGTTGAAAATTCCCTTGAAAAAGTTAGCTCTATCTTGGCTTGGTTCAGTTACTTTTGAATTATGAGGTGAAAATCATTTTGAAACATATTTAAGATTGATTGGGTTATAAGTTGATATTTTTTTTATGGATAGAGAAGTATCTTAAGATTTTGTGTAAATTAATGAACAATGCATATATTAAATGTAATCCAAACTAAGTTTCATTTGAGAATCCAATATAAGTTTCATTTTTTAGGGGCGCTATGAAATGATTTTTCAACACCTATAGGTTGCACTACAAAATAAATTTTCAACGCCTACAACACTGATTTTTCCCTGTTTTAGTATCGCCTTCAAGAGCAATTTCTAAACAGTTGGAAGTGATTTTTTGAAAACCAAAAGATGTTTTTGTTGGGAATGGGTTGATTTACAAAAATGTCTCTCATTTTTTACATAGGTTTCATGTTTTGGAATATACCGAGGAACCTTTGCAACCCCATTTTCCATATTTAAATATTTCATGATTTCATGTTTTGGTCATTAACTTTGGGCGCAATTTCTGATAAGGTGGTGATGAATTCAAAAAAAAAAAATGTTAGGAACAAACTCATATACAAAAATGTATTTTCGTTTTTACACAACTATTACGGTTTGAGAGATTCGAATGGCTCTTTGAAGCCTATTTTTCATTAATTTGTTAGATTTATTTTTTTCTATTTTTAGAAAAGCGCCCAATCAACTTTTAGTTGGAGAGCCACCTCATCAACTTGACTTGAAAGAGCACTAAAGATTGATGAGGAGGTTTTCAAATCCATTTCTTTTGGATCTTATTAGGATGTGTATATAGTTTTAGTATTTTCTATTAAAAACTTTCCAAAATTTGTGGATCTCAAAACTTATGTAATCTTTGTATAAATTAGAGGAATTGTAATAGATGAGGGTTGGTTCTTGGCAAAATAAAGGACTATATTGTGTATATTTGGTTTCTTGATGTTAACGGAAAATCCAAGATAGAAGTTCTTGATGTGCTTATCAAATATTCTATTGGAAATTTCTACAAGTTAGTCATCCTAGTGTTGTTCATTTTCTTTGTAATTCTCATAATTATTAGCTCTTCATATTTGAAAAATATCTATAAATAGGTAGAATTCATATGCTTAGATGCTTTGATGTGTTTTTGTTTCAAATATTTCATTTTTATCCTTTAAAGTTGCACAAAATTCAATTGTTTCTTTGTGTAATGGATTGTTTCCTCATACTCACCAGCTAGATATTTTGAAAGTCTAAAGTGGACATTGTCTTATGCCTTTGATCCATGTATATCTTGCCACTAGTTCTTGGAAATTTCATTAAGATCAACCTTATGAATCCATGCCCAATGGTCTAATTTCCCATTCTTCGACCAATTCATTATTAATCATACTTGATCTGGACACTGAGCATATTTAAGACTTGTTACTATTGTGACCTAGAGTAAAAGAGTTAAAGAGAGATCCCTCTCTAGATTGGAAGGGACAACTTCCAATCCTAAAGTGGTTAGATATTACCTTAGGTTTTTCTCCCACGGCTAGGAAACTTTTAAGTGATAACACACACTTTGGAACAATGGTTTGATCTACCCAAGCTTAAACTAGAGCCAACATCTCCAAGTTGAATTGAGGTTACTGTCGGCATTACTCCTTAATCTTTTGGCCTAGTCGTTTCTTTCTCCCATGCTCTTCTCAGATCGGCATTCCAGGTCATTATTATTTGTTGTGCAAATTTCAAACTTTATTTTTTTATAGTGTTCCTTGACTCCTCTTCTCTCTATGGCTTATGTCAAGTCTCTAGCCTTTTGCTCAATTTCTCCATTCACTTTTAACTCTAATATCAAATGTTAAGATCACAAAGCACCGAGAGAAGTGGTGGTGTCTAAAGACATAGTTACTTGATCCTAATGGCCACTAGAACCCATTAGCATTGAGTTTTTCAGCCTTTAAATAAGCTATATTAGAGATTAATACCATGGGTTGTCATATTCTTGGAGCCTAAAAACCATTGGTAACTAGACTGAGTCAAGTTTACCTATATACATTTCATATAAATCGTTAAGGTTGGTATGTATAGTTTTGTTTATCATTCAACTATGAATATATTTTATCACATTATTAACAGGTTTCATTATGATGCCAGTAGCACAACCATATAAATTAAATAGTTGATAAATGCCAATAGGAATCAAAATACTTGTTATCATTTGTAACATTGAGAATTTGTAACACTATGACAAGAATGGAGGTTGGAAACGAAAAAATGGCCTAAAATCCTTGATTTCATACATTGGATTGTGTATACAATTAAAAGTATTTTCATATTATTAAATCCAAACCATCCATAATTTTTTATTTTTTAAAAAATGGAATTTTTTGATAGCCCTTTTTCAAAATAGACCGCATTTATTGATGTAATTATTTCTTTACATAACAATAAATATTTTATTACATAAAGTCCATGAGGCGGCTCATTTAGTAATTACTATGTTGTGAAATATTGTATAAACCATAAAATTCAAGATTCTAAACCATAAAATTCAAGATTCAAAACACATAGGTCAAACAAACAAACAATTATTATTACATAATAAAAAAACTTATTATTACATAATAAAAAAACTACTCATTTATAGGTTATTTATGTTTTTATATAAAAGGCTTAATTGATATTTTGTTGTTAAGTTTAATTGGTCGCGTCCAAATTTAATTTCTCAAACAATAACATGACCATAATTCATATGTTTGGTCCATTAGGCCACAATCACATGGGATGCTTGAGAAATACCAAGCACAAAGTTTGCATGGATATAGAACACGTATTCACCCTCAGTTTCCTTAGTAGGAATTAAATTTATTGTTACTTAGTTGTTGGAGTGGTATGTCAAAATTCATGTTTGTGTTATATGTATGTCCACTCACATGAATGTTTTGGAAAGTAATGAGGAAATGGTTGAAATGTATAAAAAAATCTATGATATTAATAGAAATTTACTGATCAATTTACAAAAAAATGTCTATAAAAAAATTGCAAATAAATATTATTTAATAACTAACAATTTTATTATTAGAATGATAAATATTAATTTTATATTTTTATTACCACAAAAAATTAGCAATTACCCCAAAAGGTGCAAAGATACGCTGAAGGAATAGAAAATTTGGGAAGATCATCTCCCCAAGAATAAAGCCAAAAATAAGCTCATAATTAAATTTTAGAATTTGAAATCAGCTACATAATTTCAAAAAAAAAAATTAATAACACAAATAATCATAATTTGTTATTTATAAAAATACAAATAGCTAAATAAATTTAATTGCATTCAATATGACAATGACAAACAAATATTCATTTTTACTAAAACTTTGTATGCACACAAAATTTGTAAAAAAAAACTCTAAATCTTACACATTGTTTAATTGTAAATATAGAATTTACAATGATTTTATTGTCCCAACATGATGAACAACAATTAATGTCACAATGTTACAAACTAAATGATATGGCAATTGGACCAAAAAAAATGATGTCGTAATGTGACAAACAACAAATTCCATCACCCATGTGATGAACAAAAAATGAATTTGCAATGTGATGAACAATGAATCAATCATATTTTTTAGATTCAATCATATTTTTTGAACAGAAGGCAATATTATGCATGCATGTATTGCAAAATCACAAGCCCAATAGTTTCCTCCTATCAATGAAATTAGTTTTTAGCATTGTGGTTTTCATATTCCTATTCCCAATTACCCAATAATAGAATCAAAATTCCAAAGGTTAATGTTGTGGCTATGGCACTTTTTAGAGATTGAATATTTGCAGGTTCAAATTCCATGGAACCATATGAGATTTGAGAAGCATTTACATCTTAAACACACTAGTAAAGTGGGACTTGGACAACCTAAATTACTCTTAGGCCTAACATGTTCCAAATTGCATTCCAAAAAGTAAAATGGCTAAACACAACATAGCCAAATCATTAACTTACTCTGCTTCCACTTTTAGAGAATGGTTTTTTCATCACTTCTTTCTTCCCCGACATTTTAGCTACTTCTGAAGCATCCAAGGTGGCCATGATAAATTGTTCAACACTTTCATTGTATTGATCACATGAAATTCTCGTCAATTTTTGATGCACTACACAGATACAAGTATAATTCATCAGCCCAACAAAATTTCAAATCAAAGAGTTAACATTCAACCAAACTTTTCTCTCAAGAGACCAGTAGGGAATGACAATTTAAAATAAGAAAAGGCTATAATATTCATTGATTATCATAGTACTTGCAAATATATGAGAACAATCATATAATGGAAAAACTAGGATATAAACCCATCTAATAGAAAATTGGATTTGTCATAGTATACGGGCCCAGTGTGACAATCAGGTAATGAAATTTTCAAAATTCCAACTCAATTTGAGAACATATACAGGATGTGCAAAATAGTGTGTCCAATGAAATGAAAAATAAAAATCCTTAAATTTCATAGTATATTCAAGTATGACCATCAATGGAGCAATTAAAAAAAAAAAAAAGAGATTGTATTATGTTAAAATTGGCAACTAGGGCCAACTTCCACCTTAGGACAGCGCTTGGAGATGATTATTGCATTGGATTCCTCTTTTTGAGACGTACAATTTTGATATAAAGATCATCTCATTCTGATAAGCAAAAATGGAATTTTGAATTTATTCTTTCTCATGGTCAAATTGTTAAGGTTGTCCTCAGTCAAATGTAGGCTCATGAAGCCCAGTGGATGTGTCTCCTCACCCTCAACGAATTGTATAAATATGAGTGACCCTTCTCTCATTTGGACATCACTAATCTCATCACATCACCTTCTCTATCCTCTCTTGATTGGTTCGTACAACTTGGAAGCTCTCTTCTTCACACGTGTGGAAGGAAGGCAGATTTATGGACTAGTTTTGGAGGCCGAAAATTTCAGATATTAGGGCAACATTGACCAATGTTGACTTGGGAAGCTTGACCTTGCATTGAGTTCTATTTTAGGGGTATAATTTTGATCTTTGCAGACCATATTATTTGGCATGAAATTCAAGGTGATTGGGGAATGTTGACCGAGTTGATTGTTGCGTTGACCCTCTGATTTGATAGCAAAATTACAACAGACTTTGATTGGGTTGAACAGGTAGGTTTTAGGTTGACTTTGACTCCCTTGGCAGGCTGCATTCTTCTGTTGTTTACCGAGCTAGTTGGAGGAAGTTTTGGGGCGGCTTTGACCACCGTTGACTTTCTAGTTAGGGCTACATTGACTGCTGATTTGGCATATCTGTTTTGGGCTTGTATTTCTGATATTTGTACTCTCTCTCTCTCTCTCTCTCTCTCTGCTAAACTATTGAAGAATAATAAGAATGTCTGATTAAAGGTTTTCCCCACATTAGGGTTTTTCCTTTGCATCCACCACATCTTGTGTCCTCTTGTCTTGGCTTGTCTTCTGCATATGATTTTATGTTCTATTTGAATTTACTGTCAATGTTTTAATTTAATGTGATTGCTACTGATGTTAATTGAAAATTGTCATTGGGATGATAAGGAACATTACAGTAAATTGTGCTAAAGCATAGAACATAGCATTGCTATCTAAAATTAATGTGGTATCGAAGTGCAGGGAAGAAAAAGCCCAAGCAAGAGTGAAGCAAAGATATTACAAAGAGAAGTTGTTGAACAAGGACTTGGAACTAGTCCCAATGATGACTACATCTTTCATCAAATATAAGGACAAGCTTAAGGAAAAATCTGACTATCTTGCTTGGAATATGACTTCGGATTTGAAATTGGTGTAGGTTTTAACCCCGCAAAGAAATTACCTGCAAACGAATTCTTAAAAGAAGAAAATAAAATATTGTGAGAGCATAAAACATAAACAGATATACATAAAGATTTTCCACTGGATCCTAAAAGCGATACTACCAGATTCGTTTTTCATTATATTCTTTTCAATGTTACAATACATATATGTACATATTGAAGCATTCATAAGCCCCAATCCATTAACCTTGGATTAGAACATAGTCATAGTTCTCTTGACCAGATCTACAAAATACCATCGATAGAAAACCATCATGCCCAAAACCATGTGTGAAATCCATGCAGAAAACCATAGGTAGGTCCGCCCACCTAATATAGTGTCCAAAAAAAATTCCCTAGGTGCTGCCCCAGACCCTATGCAAGGGGGCTACGACCCCCCCGTGACCCCCCAACGTGTGGGGTAGCCATGGAAAAAATATAACACACAACCAAAATTCTCCCACTTGTTGTTTTCTTTCCATAGGAGAGTGCCCTTATAGATATTCTCTGATCCAACAAAGCCACAGATGTCCAAAATTCTGTCCAATCTTGGTCTTCCTTGGTAGCACAAATCATAATCACTAGTGCCATGCAAATCCCTGAAAACCTGCTGCATTGTTGTCCAATGCTCATTCCCTAGTTTTGACATAAACCTGCTCAATATTACCACTACATATGCAATGTCTAGTCTAGTACATACCATTACATACATCAGGCTACTAACTGCACTTGCATATAGACCACAAGACATGTCCTCTTCCTCTTCTTTTATCTTGGGACATTGTTCAATGGATAACTTTACACCTACAGGAATAGGAACCTTCACCAGTTTACTATCACGCATATTAAACCTTTGTTGTATTGTCTCGACATACTTCCTCTGGTTTAACCAAAGCTTCCTCTTTGCATGATATTCTTTAATTTTCATGCCCAAAACATATTTTGCAGTGACAAGATTTTTCATGTCGAATTTAGAGGACAAATGGGTCTTCAAATCCTAGATAATTTCTTTGTCATTTCCAACACATACAAGACCAAAGAAATAACATGGTCACCAATTAATTTAAAATACACATAATGATCTGCTTTGCTTCTGGTGAAGCCAAGTCCCCGTATATATGTATCAAATTTATGATACCACATTTTTTGTGACTATTTTAACCCATACATAGGTTTTTTTAACCTGCATACCAGTTCTTTCTTACCCTTCACTAAAAATCCTTCAGGATGCTTCATGTAGATCTCTTCTTCCAGATCCCCGTGAAGAAATGTTGTCTTCACATCCATCTGTTCTACCTCAAAATCAAAATCAGTAGCAACAGATAAAACTAATCTAATAGAAGCTACCTTGGAAACAGAAGAAAAAATATCACCAAAATCAATTCCCGACACCTGGGAATAACCTTTTTCTACCAACCGAGCTTTGTATTTCTCCACCTTGCCTTATGCATTCATATTCTTCTTAAACACCCATTTGTTGCCAATGGGTTTCCTTCCAAGCAACAACTCCACCAGATTTCAAGCCTCATTTTTGTGCAAATATACCATTTCATCAACCATGGCCTCTTTCCAGAGTTTGCCATCCTCTAAATCTACTGCTTCTCTCACAGTTTTGGGATCATCATCAGTAATAGATAAAGCAAAATTTGTACAAAAAGCAGATGGACTATACCTTTCTGGTTGTTTTCTTTCTCGAATTGATCTTCTCATAGCTGGAGATTGTGGCTCTTCATCTTTTGATTCCTCTTCTATTGTAGAGTCTGATTCTTCCTCCTTTAGCTCAAACTTTATCTTCTCAAGTTCCTTTGGTAGGACTTCATCTTTAATAACATATTTCACCTCTCTAAACACCACATCTCGGTTGTACATAACCTTCCTTATTTCTGGGTTCTAAAGCTTATAACCTTTTAAACCATCCTTATACCCAATAAAGATGCACCTTTCAGATTTACTATCCAACTTTGTTATTTTCTCCTTTGGAACATGTACATATGCATCACATCCAAACACCCTCGGATGTGAAAGGGAAGGTTTCTTACCAGTCCATACCTCTTATGGAGTCTTATCCTCCAACGTTGATGAAGGTGATTTGTTGACCAGGTAACATGTTGTATCCACAGCCTCTGCCCAGAATTCTTGTCCTAACCTGGCACCACTAAGCATGCTTCTTGCCTTTTCCATCAATGTCCTGTTCATTCTTTCCACAACTCCATTTTGTTGAGGTGTGTATGGAGTATTTTTTTGTTGTGTTATACCACACTTCTTACAGAACTCTTCAGATTCCTTCTTGGAAAACTCTCCACCATTATCTATCCTCAACACTTTTATCTTTTTCTTTGTCTGGTTTTCCACGAGAGCCTTAAATTCTTTAAACTTGTCAATGACTTCAGATTTCTTCCTGAGGAAATATATCCATGTATTCCTTCAGAAGTCATCTATAAGTGATACATAGTACATAGACTTAACCAGTGATGGAACTGACACAGGTCCAAACACATCATTGTGCACAAACTCTAATATCTATTTTTCCCTCTTAGCACCAGAGGGGAAACTCACCTGATTCTACTTCACAGAAATCAAAATACAGAGAGAAATTAGACATACCTTTGACCATACCATTACCATGAAGTATTCAAAGGCCCTTCTCTCCAATATGTCCAAGCCTTTAATGCCATAGCATGGTCTTTTCTCCAGAGACCACTATATTTTCTGCTCCACTTTCATGAACCACAGAACTATTGCACCCAACAATAAAAGTGTTACCCTAAAGCTTTTACAGAGTTCCAATCCAAACTCCCCGCATCAATACCAATGCTCCCCAAACCATATTGCAAGTATCTTTCTTGAACACTATTTTTACACCTGCATCATTCAGCTTGCTTACAAAAATTAGATTTATGGTCAATTCAGGAATATGGAAAACACCCTGTTACACAGTAATTTGTCACCGTCCCTGTTACCCCTTCTCCCGCACCTTGGAGGACTCGTCCCAGGACCTGTGAGAAGTGACATGACCTGGAAACACTTGCATTGTATTCCCTTAGACATGAACTTCATATGCCCTGAAGACACCTTCTGCAAAATACCCATAAAAATAGCCCTTTTTCCATTGGCGCAGTTCCACTGTGTATCACTCGCGCCAAAGGGGTAAATCCTCCAAAGAGGGCGCGCTAGTTGGCGCTCAGTCTCAGAGTCACACTCGCGCCAGCCCAATTGGGTAAAGTTTTTAACAAACCAACTTACGAAGGTTCTTCCTAACATATTCATGAACTGATTCCATCTTGAGTTGGTTCAGTCTGGCTTCGAATCTCCATAGAAGGGAAGTAGTTCTCCACCTCTCATAGAAGCTTCTTAGTGATAAAGCCAATCCCATGAATCTTGTGGATGATCCTAACTCCTTCTCCTCTATCTATAAAAGCTTGCCCTTTTGCCTTTGACAAGCTAGTTAGTAGTTCTAGTCTCCAAGTTCCAAATTCCAAGTCCCAAAGTCTGAGAATTGCTAAGCTCATTCTACAAGAAGCCTTCTTCATCCCCATAAGGCTAAATCTAAAGTGAGGAGATTCTTGTCCAAGTAACCAAGGAGAGAGAGGCTTGTTCCCCATTCCCAACAAGCTTTTCAAGGCATGTGCTGCTGGTCACCCAGCCAAAGGAGGATTTGACGTCAGAACTATGGTTGTATTCTTCTTAGTTTATCAATAATAATAGACGACTATCATCATGGTTCCACTCTTATTGTCTTTATAATGATGATTGAGTTATATCCTTTCTGACTGATATATAGTTGCATCTATTGGATTTTATGCTTGTATTTGTGTCGTTCTTTGCATGTGCAGGTGTCCGTTCACAAGGATCGTGGGGATCGTGACTAGCCGGAGCAAAGGAACGGGAGCGACGACTCTTCTACAAGTACTAGTGTTGGAATCCAGGTAGGACCTCGTCATCGGTCTTTAATTTGCAATTAGGAACCTGCATGTTACCATTGTTTGATTGTTGCTATACCCCATTTGGGCTAGTAGGGATCGCCTCTGTCCGCAGAGGGGTTTTACCTCCACAACAATTTGGCGACTCCACTGGGGAGTTAGCTTTTTGTCTTGTTGCTTGTTTTGTCTTGTTGTTTGATTTGTAAACTTTAGACGGAGCCTGAAGTACGGCCAGATAGCCTTCGAAACGCTATTGCTCTGCATTAGCAAAGTAGATCAACGCCACTTCAGTCCATCTCTGCTTTGGTTTACGAACTAAACGACTTGGAACTTGCCTTGTTTCTTGGTTGTTTCTTGGTTTCTCCTGCTTGATTAGCTTTCTGGGTTGAATCCCTGTGTTGCTTCTTGCCCCTTGGTGTACCTGGGTACTGTTGACTTAGCTTTGGCTCTTTTGTTTTTTATTTTTCCATAGAAAACTCAGTTGGCGCTTGTTTATAGCATTACAGTCGCGCCAGTTGGCGCAAGTTGCACATTGACAACCCGCGCCAATCCCTGAAAGGTGCTAGTTGCAGCCTGACAGTCGCGCCAGGCCTGGGAAATTTTGAAGTTTGCTTGGCTATGAGCCCTCTGAGCTTGGTTTTTGTTATGGATACCTTTTTTTAGACTACTTGAGTGTGTTGGAGTGTGATTTGACTGGCTCTGATCGTTACCCTTTGGGTGTTTGCTTTTTTCCATCGACTTCACATTTCTAGGGCATCTAGTGGCCTTGTGTCTCGAGCCTTCCTCAGGTGTTTTGATCTTCTAGTGGTCCAGTCGACTCTTTGTTTGCTCCCTTGCACTTGTTTGGTGGTTGTAAATCGTTTTGTTGCGTTATTTGGGTGACTTGCTTTGTCTTCACATGAATTCCGCTTCGTCTCACTTTGAGCCTAGATTACACGGCTCATTGGTGTCTTTGGGATCTTTCTTGTTCTTTGGAAGTTTGATTTGTGATTTAGGGAACTGAATGTGCTTGTATTGAATAGAATTTGTTTGTTTTCATTTCTCAAAGTTGTTTAGTGCATTTTGCCATCAACAAAAAGAAAAAATCTCTTTTTCTTTATATTAGTTAATGAGAATTAGGAACTTTTCATTTTGATTAGTGATTAGTGATCTTAAATAAAAGTTTGTTAATTTGCATTAGCTGCATTAGGGAAGTTCTTTGTTGTTTTGTGATCACTTCATTTGCGTGAAATCTCTTAAACTCTCTTGTAATTAGCATTCATCGAATGAAATGACATATTTTGGCATATAGTTTGCATATTAGGGAATTTTGAGAGATTACATACGGTAAGGCCTGAAAACTGAAACCTAGTACAAGATCAAATTTAAAATAAACCGAATGAATCTAACAACGCATTGGAACATAACGCTCACATTCTAGAGGTCTAGGCTAGAGACGTGCTCCGGCGTCGTTAAACCTAGTCACTTTTGTTTCCACTCAAGGTTGGGTGATTGCTCCTTTTGTGACTCAATTGTGGTATAGTACGGACTTGTGCTCCCACGTACCATCGAGTATATGGGGAGACCCCACTAGGTTATCATCCTTTATCCACAGGAAGCCGTGTCTGCCACCTTATGACCCGTAACGCACCAAACACAGCATTCGGGAAGATTGATTGTCGTACGGAAAGTCCTTGGTTTTCATATGATTGCTAAGGTGTATATGCATTTTTACGGATTGTCTGGTAAACATTTTGCCTATTTCTCCAGAGTAGTCACTTTTTTATCCTTTTCAGACTCCCTAAAAGAAAAGGCTCACCTGAGCATTTGTCACTTCGGGCTCACTAAACATTCGAAGGCGACTAGAGTCATC